>UFQX01005271.1:0-151547 GCA_900497675.1 Arapaima gigas | reverse complement strand
GGGGGATATGCACTTCTGAGACCCAAAGGTGACACTCATTTAGAGGGTGCTAAAATGGTACCACATCCCATTAAAACAGATACAATAACTTTACTTGTTAAAACATTTATCATAACATAACAAGGCAGGTCCGCTTGATTAAATATTCTATTATACTGTATGACTGTCTACCAACACTTGTTCCTTTTTTAGTTGTTACACTACTGTGTACCAAAAATGTGTAGTGTAGTTGTAAAAGTGTAAAAAGTGTAGGTTTCCTGAGGATACACTGATTTGCCTCCATAGTCCAAAGCCATGTGTTTCAGGTGGGTAGATTACACAAAATTGCCCATACTGTATGCATGCATGCATGCATATTACATTCCTCTGCTGTGTAAATGGGAGAGTGACTGTAGGGCATTTACTGTAGTATCTAGCACTGCAAATTACCCTGGATAAATATGCTGCTAAATACTACGTAATAACCATTTAAGTTACTTTGGAGAAAAGCATTTGCTAAATTAATAAATGTAAATGTCTTGCACCACTCTGCTGTCAGGAGACGCATGAAATTCAAATTTAGTTTTGGTAAACACAAAGAATTGCCTTTAAAGTTGTGTGTATTAAACTCCTCGTAAAGTCAAAGTCTTGCAATTTGAATGGGTGTATCTTGGGGAATAACTAATTTAATGCAAGACAACTGCTTTAAAATAAAACTCATCATTACACATTTTTAGTAAAAAAGTTCATTTGATTCCATCCCACGCTTCCCACCTAGATTTACCAGAGGACTCTCCAGGCCTTAATGGATGCATAATTTCCAGTTTTTTCTTTTTATGAAGTCGATATAGCCATCTAAATTGATTAACGTACACAGACTTTAAAATACTGCTCATAAACTCCACTGAAATTAATGGACTCCCAGAGCCCTTCTAATAAGACATTATGACACTGAAAAACTGAAGTCTGAAAGAGCTTTTGCAGTCAATTTCCATTCAAAAGCGGAAGAAATAGGCAGCATAAATCACAGGAGGACATTTTTTCCTCCCAATATAAAATCACTTAACAGGATGGCCTAAATTGTCTGAAACACCAATGAGCACTGTATAAAAATGAGTCTTTGGTTCAAACAACCGCAAGGTGATATCACAGTAATCCTGCTCCCTTTCAAGGTAACAATGCCACAAGACACATCATGGAGACCAAGCCCTCTCCAGGCCTTGTACTGCATGTTACAAAGGAGATACGATTATATTTCTTGCAAGAGAGATTTCCAATGAGCCAATAGGAAATGTGCCGTGTTTGCCAAATCACGCAGCAAACAGCACAACCACAGACCGCACATTGCATGTTGAGGTCATTATTACTTTTTACTCATTTGACACCTCTGTCCAAGGTGGTGTAACAGTGTGAATAAAAACTTTACAATGAAGAAAATGCGAAGAATACTACTGCAGGAGTGGGAATCAATCCATGGACCTTCAGTATGTGAATCAATGACTCTAACAGGAGTCTTCCCCTCGCACCTTAATTGTGCTATTATTTTAAATCCATTATTTGTCCACTGTGGATAGATTCACAACAAACAAATCTAACCTTGGCCTACAGGAGTTGTGACTACAGCCAATGGGAAATCATGGTGCAGTTTTTGTCAAGTGGCGTTACATAGAGATCTGCTTCAAAAACATCTGACAACTTGTACAATAAATTAGACAAGAAAGCAATTATTTCTGTAAAGTGACACAAAAGTGAATATTCGGCTGAACCATCATTACAGGGAACATCTCAGATATGTGCTATCAATAATTGATGAACCACTTTATCGAGACATACTTCGTTCCTCAATTTTTGCACTTTTTCAAAGAGCAATGCAATTCATTATGTTTTGAGTACATAACTCGTTTCAGTTATCTTTTGCATTCCCTTTAAAATTACCGTAGAACTGGCTCCCAATGCAACACATATTAAAATGTAATATGGCAGTAAATATTATTATTAAGCTGCTGAACTGTCCGAAAATTTAACAAATATTTAATAAACAAAAAGTATTAAAAGGAGGAACTAGGGAACCTACAAATAGTCTTTTTGAAGTCTTTTGCCAGTGGACTTGATACAAGGCACTGATGAACAGGTAGGCAAAGGGATAAAGCGCCATATCTCCCCATCCCTCCTCTTTTTCTATTATCCAAAGAAGAATGACTTCATGACCCACAATGTCAAAGGTAGGTAGGAAAGTCTGCACAGACCCAGAATGACTGTCTAGGCTCAGTATGTTAAACTAAAATTTGAAGTAAATTTTGGGGGAATCAGCAGTGATTGACTATAATGCAGAGGAGTACAAGGCGTGGGGCTCTTACATTTTGCCGGTCTCCCGTCAGATGGGCAAATTCCACCATCTCATTGCCGAATTGGCTGAAGATCTGCACAAACTCCTGGAAGCTGCTCACAGTCTCCAAATGATCCAGGGTGACCAGCACCTGTAAGGCATTCACACCATAAACTGATGGCATGACCTCTAACTGGTCTGATGTGGTGTGGAAAAAATTTACCGTAGGCAGGCAGACTAGAGAGTATCCAGCAAGTTAGCTGTCTTTCAGGGAAGAAGAACAAAAAGTGGATTTGTCACTGAGCCCCAGGTCTTCCCCCCTTCCAAATAAGACACTATTTCTCTAGGACATGCATCTCTCTTTGCTGGAGCATATCTATCAAGTGTTCTCCTAATCAAATTATCTGGTTAAAGAAGGACAGGCCATATGTGGTAAAAGATGCCCCAAAAACTACCTTGCAGTCAATTTTGTTTCTCTCTTTAACTGAAGACCCCTGGCACAATTTTATCACCATATCCTATGTGGGATGTGAGGGCTAGGGGGAGGGCATCACATTTAGATAAAAAATAATGCCGCTATTCTCTTATTGCTCATACTCTTCCCCTTTCACCATTCAATTAAACCAAATCATTATGCATATGCACCCCAGTTTCCATGCCTTACAGTTCTGCATGAATGGCAGAGATGAGGTAGAGATTTTGAGACCAAGGTGCATATATTAATAAGATGTTGGGAATGTCCAACTGCACCTAGCACATTTAATTTCCTCTAAAAATTATTATACAGGTGTATCAGGAATACAGAGGACAGATGTATTACATTGATACATACTATAATCTTTCAGAGAGGGAAATAGTTCACTGAACGACAAGGGTGTAATTTGCATGTCTTCCACCTCAGTCACATCACTAGCAGAGGCTTAGGGCTAGTCTCACAGTTCAAATAATTCCTGACTTGTGCCCCTGAAATAATTCAGAGTAGCACAAATCTGCAGAAGCAAAAAAAAAAATGCAGAAGTTTTGATGGATCTAGGCTCAAAGAAGGAACTGACCAAACTCAAGAAGTAAATGGAGGGTGAGGTCTTTATGTTCAGTTGGCAGGGGGAATTACTAGGCAGTGATGGAAACACTGAATTATGGGCCAGGTCAACATAAACGGTGCCAAGTGGCACCACATAAAACAAACCCACCCCAAATAAATGTAACAACATAGAAGGCTTTGATAACATCACACATTTCAGCTGATCATTAAAATTACAGGCTAAGCAGATAGCTATCATCCTTAACTTAAAAAAGCACAACATTTATTCTGAGTGCTCATACTGATTAGGTGATTGAACCTGGAAAGATTTGCTTACTTTGTTGCGAGAAGTAATGATCTGCTTGATCACAATGCGATCGGCCAGAACAAGGACTTTGGTCACGGACGATAGTAGCATCCTGGCGGCCTTCACCATGGCCGTCTTGTCACTGAAGATAGTGGCGCGTCCATCCAACTCTGGCTGCTCCACACTCACTACATCTGTGAGCTGGGCAATAGCATCACCTGGAAGCCGAGTTCAGATGTCAGTGTAAACCACAAACAAACCCTCTTGCAAGCTCTACCCATTACTGGTATTCACATGACATGCTTTCAGACACTCCCGACTTTCCCTTAGGTTCATCAAATAAAGCATTCCATATGTAGTATATTTTCATTGTTTAAATATTAAAGCAGTCAACTGCACTGCGTGTGCAGGTTAATCAAAAAGTGTTAAGTTTGAAGCAAATTTTGAAAATTCTATCCTCAGCAGTACTGGAATCATTGTGAGTTTTCTGGGGGTTCAACATCATCAAAAACTGAGAATGATTTTATTAAAACACTGCTTACAGAGGAAAAATCTTAGTGGACACAAACCTTTTTCACTGAAAAAACTAACAACCAAGTCATATTTGTCTTGTACAGATTTGTCACATTTGAGCAAAACACAAATCCCATATAACTTTACGTGCAAAGAATACAAGCAGTTTGGCCCATGTGAAATTGTCTCCCAGTTCCCACAGACCGCTGTGGAGCTCATGATCCAGGTCCTAGTGGCACACATTTTAGACACACAAAAACCAAGGATAACAAAATCGTTAACAACAAAAATTTAGACCAGGAATCAATGCAGACGATACCAAAAGTACTACCAGGCAAAACCAAGCCCAGGCTCTCTGTGGGGTTCACTGACGCAGCTATTTTCTGGTCCAAAGAGAGCACCAAGCCTGACCTGATTAGATCTGACAGCACACCCAGTGTCAGGCAAAACAGTAGCTTGCTATTGGTCTGCATGGCAATTAACAGCAGCCCATCCTAGAGGGTTTCTTGTTGCAGCATGAAACGCTGTCCCTTTCAGCAATGAAATTTGATTAAAACCAGAACAGATAGCAGGGAATCTGGATAAATAATCCAATGGGAAAAACAGACTCAAGGATAAAGATGCATTTCAATTGCATTACCTGTACCTTATGGTGTGCCCATCAAAAGCTGAAAGCAACCTGCCCCGAACAACAGATCTGCTCTGCCCTTCCAAGTCCCTTTTATTTCCCTGAGGACTCAGATTTATTCTGCTGAACTGCTCTTTGTATTGCCTGATGCTGTAGCCCTTTTGACAGTAAATCTCCTGCTAGACATTTGATCTTTTCAGATACGTGAATGGGTTGTACACCTTTCTAAATGTATTGTTTTGGACAGTGAGGAAGAGACCATTTCAGCTCCTAGACAGAGACGTGTCTTGACCAATCCAGCTAAACAGATTAAATCACTTGCACACATCTGCCTCGTTTCACCCTTATGCCTCTAAATGATGAAGGTCAACAAATTAAACTAATGCAATCACCTTCTTTATTGAATTCATTCATTGTACTGGGTGCTAAGTCTGTCTATACAGCTACAGAGATGGAAGCAAACTTACTGCTGGTTTCTGAGCTATATATATATATATATATATATATATATATATATATATATATATATATATATATATATATATATATATTTTTTTTTTTTATATTACATCTAGTTTTGTTCATAACTCCTTTCAGTCAAAACAAAGAACAAGTCAAAAACAGGAAAATGTGCAGCATGCCAGAAGTCATACAATATAGGTCAAAGAAGATAAATATAAAAATATATAAAAAAGGAAAACTAAAACAAAATCAATTTCTGAATACTGACACTGGCCTCTTAAGTTGTGCAAAAACCCAACAGTGAAGAGAATGGAGGGACTATGAAAAGCTGCTGTCTAATAGGTCAAGAAGCTGGAAACATGAATTGTACATTCATGTGATACTTTTTTCTTTTCAGCACACTGCTCTCCAATTACAATGATATGCCTTAGGACACAAGTATTCAACCAGGGCAATGGGGGCCAAGTCCAACTGGTTGCCAGCTCTTCTTCTACAACTAAAAGCTCAGAAAGGGAGTTAAACAAGTTCAGGTCAGGAGAACAAAGTTGGAGCAGGAGGTTTACTGGCAAACAAACAGTTCTGCATGGACTGTTGTTATGTAGTCAGGGCTATCTGTCGATTGCTCAAGTCTTACTGTGATAGAGACTTGAAAACAGGCCATTTTTTTCCAAAAAGACATTTTCATAACTCTCAAGAGTCTTCAACTTTACAACCTTAAATGCTTCATTTAACACTGCCACAATTTCCTCTTAAGACTTGTTGCTGGAATCGGAACATGGTTTCTCCACTATGTTTAATAGTCCTGCACCGTTATCTGCAAGACCACATTTTTAGTGACCGTGACAAGTAAGTGTTCCAACCTAGGATGAAGCTAGAGTGCTGCACTGTTTTTAGTAAAGCTTGAGGAAAACACCAAAGGCTATGTAAGAATTATATGTGACAGAATTTATTGAAACGGAGCAACTTCCACACTAGAGATATTTAAGGAAAACCGCAGTTTTCAGATCTTTCTTGGACAAAACGTGTCCTTAACTGTCAGTATCGGAAAATGCTGTTGAGGGGGCTATGATGGAAAAATTGGAAGCAGACAGAACTTTGATGGGGGGGGGGGGGGCAAACCCACAATTAAGGAGTAGACAAACTGCGACAATGTATGACTGAGCAGTTTGGAGAGCCCCTTTTTGCTCACCCAAGAAACGATACAACACTCCCAAACGCCTTTTCCAAATGGACCACAGAGTTGGATAACTACACCACTTGATTGACCATGGGCTTTGTGGCTTAAAACTTACTGTCAGCTGGCCTTTCTTCATCCAGCTACAAGAGGCCTAAAACTTTAATCATTATATTTACAAAGATACAGATGTTTAATCTACAGTTCCAAAATTTCCACATTTCTCCATTAAATGCACTTTACCAAAACAAGAATTAACAGCATGACAGTGCAGTTATCTTTACCAAGTCAGCACCTTCTGTTCAAAATGCTGAAGGCCCTGGAAAGGGATTTAGAGAAGAGAAAGAAAATATACCAATGCTCCGTTCAAGCCAAGCACAACCCAGTAATCTAATGTAAAATGGCCAAAGACTGAGATGGGGGGGATGGATACAGACTAAGGAAAAAGTATCCCCATATTCTTTGCAGCTTCAATAATTTTAAACATGTCAGTGCTGTGTAAACCTACTGCAAAGCGATTCCAAAAAGCATTGCTTTGCGTTGTATAGCCTCAATGCACTTGTCGTGAGTTTGCTCCGATTATCTGTAGTGTAGCACCGCACTAGGTCACAAATGTGCCCTGATGCTTTATTGCGTATGGGCATGTATAAAACTAAAAAAATCCCTAATGCCAGGACGGGAGTGCGTTGACTGGAAATATGTCCGAGATGCCTAGGACCAAATGTTGGCTATAACAAACAGAAGTTTGCCTGTTTGCCATTCATTACTCTTGAGGCAAAGGACAACATCCCAGTGGTCTCATTCTGAGGGAAGCAAGAAAAGGGAGCTGTCGTACTGCAATGAGAAGTGACTTTTGACACCCTGGGTCATGGCATGCAAGACAGCAGAGACCATCTGTGACAAGAATAGTCTTTAGTGGGCAAAACATCAAGGACTGTATAGAAAACACTATTAGATTTATTAATTTAGACCAATCTTTAGAATTCTCAGTCCAAATGGAAACCCCCTGACCTTTAATTGTAAGTAAAGACAATTAGGGGCTCTCAGCTACTGCCACAGTGAGTAATAAACCCACCAATTCACACAAAGATCACAGCATTACAGAATTGCAGTACAGTGTATCACACAGAGGGAGCAGGGCACTAGACTGGATAAAGCCAAGGTTGTACGGAACAGTGCTGACTGACAGATCAATGAAGGCTGGCTCCGTTAGGCCTGTTCACCATTGAGACTACAGTGAGACAAAGTGCACTAAAGGTTTGTACCCAGGTATAGGCACAGAGAACTTAAAGAAGTCACACCTAGGCTGCCTGCAGCACCCAAAGTTTCTGTAACAATGGCAAGCTTCCTGCCAATTTGTCCCAATCCATCGAAACAGACACACACCCTAGATGTATATATAAATGGACATTTCAGCTCATCACTACCACCAAGCTAATACTGTATTATTTCTTGCAGAGCTAAGCAAGATATTAATGTAGTTTACATTTCAAAAAAAGTTGTTAGAGACATATTGGAGACACAGGCTGCATACATTTTTAAGTCGGCACAAACAACACTCTTGTCACTTAGTAAAATTTGTGTGTCAGCAGGAGTGCAGAAAGTTCTAAGTGTTAAGTATTGTAGGCTGGTAGGCTAGACCAAGAATCAGCTGTAATGCTCTGTGTTAGCCCTGGAAAATAAAGATTATTGCCATTTCCTCTCAAAGTCAAAGCTTAGAGAACTATAATCTAACAAAATGTTGGATGACACTGTGCTTTCATTTGAAAATATTACAAAAAAAAAAGACTGATGTTGTCTATAAAGTATGTTAGGTATTCAAATGTTTAAGAAGAGATTACATTTTTTTCCAGTGTTTATATATATATTAACAAAAAACAGTTCAGTTTATTCCTCTAAAAGACCAATTTGATATTGCAATGATTTCTGCATAAAAGCTGGTCACTTTTGTTTCAGTTCAATAAATCTACCCCCCACCATTAGTATATTGTGGTAGAAAGGAAACAAAATGTGAAATGAGTAGCTTTTTTAGCGAGTAATCTTTACTGAGGCATCAGGACGAATTTAAAATGGTGCCAAATAGTTTGTTTGCAATAATGTGGAGGAAAATGTTAAAAAAAGACTAAGAAAATGTATAAAAGGAAACAAGGTACCAAGTAAAATTTTATTGTTGAACATGCAACATCATAGGTTTAATGTTATGCTTTTCACAGTATGATCATGGCTCTGAAGCTAACTTGTACGGAATAATAATTTTTCCATTAGTGTTATAGCGTTATTTAAAAAAAAAAAAAAAACCACACACACACACCTTAAAATGTTTCCGTAGGGCAAATTTAGATTGTAACAGTTCCTCCTCAAACTTACCCTCTGCCACGAGAATATCTATGTCACCTTTAGTGGAAACTTTTATCTATTCCAGAAAAGTACATTATTAAACTTTCTCACCCGGCCTCTGTTGTGATGTTGCTCAAACAGGCAGAGGGACAGTAGAAATCACTCACTCACTCACAACCTACCTTGTATTGGCTTGACTCACAAAATTTTCTGCTGTTAAACCCAAGCCCATACTTATAAAATATCCCAGTGATCCTTTGAGGATGTCACAGGATATAAATTTCATGCATTTGTTCAACAGAGCACTGCTACAGAGGATAAATTTGTTTCATGATGTTCAATCATAAGGACTTTACACCTCAACAGTTACATTTCCATTGTAGATGCAGTTCAACCAGTCTTTATATAAAACTTGATCATAACCATATTCAAGCCAATACAAGTTGCCAAAATCAGTGCTCCATTGATCACTGTAGGTTTGTCCCACCCACAATATCTACTCTGCCAGTCTCTGTCCGTAGCTTACCTGCTCTCCGGGCCTCAAAACAAGCGAGGCCCATCTCTTCCTTCAGCTCCTCATTCTCCACAGCAATGGCCTCTCCCACAGTGACAAAGCGGCCCACAGCCACGTTGACAGCTTGACCCACCCTCTGGATGGCCCTGAGTGTTCTCTCCGTCTTCTTGGGCCTGTCTTTGTGATTGATCAGTGTGGTGATCTGAAACATATGAAAGCCCAGCTCAGGTTCAAAGCCCTTGCAGTCACCTCAACACTTAAAAACATGCATCCAAGGAAGGCATTCTTCCTTGATCTCCTGTGGGGGGGGGGCAGAGAAAGAGAGAAAGACCATGAGAGAGAGAGAGAGAGAGAGAGAGAGAGTGTGTGCCTTGAGACTTATCCATTCTCAACGCTAATGTTCAGGTCCTGAGAGGACTGTGTCAGGAGAGAGGATGCAAGAGCTGCAGCCAGACCAGAGACTGGTAAGGGGTTAACAGAACCCAGCAGTGTGACAAAAAGGTACCATATCAGCATGCACTCTACAGCATTGGTCTCCCAGCTGGCATGGCTTACAAAAGTGTGGGCAGTGGATTTGGCTCTAACCACAAGTGGGAGGTGTGGCCTATGTGCAGCAGATGTACAGTGCAAGACAGGAATGACAATCAAATGACTGGTTTCACAAACCCTCAATCAATCAATCAATCGATCAATCAATCAATTTGGAGGTCATGCCTTTCCCCCTCAAATTGTAAAGAAATGACACAGTTAGATGCAGACTCCTTGTAATGAGATAGTGTCAAGTCAATAAAGAATGCAAATGGGACATTTAAACAAAAATCCCTTTCCAAATTATTTGGAAATGCAAATTCATAGCTTTACACTAGAAAAATTATAATAATATTGTCTTTTTGTTTGATTCAGAGAAGAAATGTGATTTATGCTAAGACTACTTTTACAGTAAACATTATTTTCTTCTAATACTAGAATCTTTCACAGGGTACTGAAGTTTAGAATAGTTTATCAGATCTGGTAAAAACACCAATATCAACAACACAAACAGACCACTTGTCCATACCAATCATTTTAGAGTCATTGTGTTAGTTCAGGTCACAACAAGATGTCCCTACCTGTTAAAAATGTGATTGTGGTCTAGAAACACACAGGCAGTGAAGCTCCTGTATATCCATCCATCATCAATAACTAGTTGTCCAGTGCAAGGTGGCAGTGGTCCAGAGTGTGTCCCCGAAGCATAAGGCCTGAGACATCACAGGACAGTCTCTCATACAATTTTTATGCATTTAAAAAACGCTAGCAAAAACACGATGAGAACAGTCAATGTCATCTATTAAGACAGCAGCACCCTTATTAATAGACAGCTTCCAAACACTTGGGACAAACCTGCCCACACAAGCCAGAAGGGGCATCCTCACTGCCTGGCTTTGGGTATCCCATGGTGCAATAGGCACACAAGCCTGTGAAGAAGCACGCTCCTTTTGCAGGCACCAGTTCACGCTGACTGGGGGGAAAGAAGGGGAGGGTGAGACTCACCCCTTTGCACACAGGTGGTCTGTTTACCACTGATCGAAACCATCAATAATTCACCATGTGGGCCAATTATGACTCCCCCTTCTAACATTTATAAGGCAGCTGGCTGTTTCTGATGAGGAACATGGTGGGGTTACCGGCGTGTGTGAGGAGACAGGGAGGAGGGAATGTGCAGTTAACCTGCCACTTCATGGGGCATTAAAGGGCACAAGGCAAACTCCAGGAAAATAAATGGCTGACAGCATTAACTAAACACAGTGGCAATGTGTGCACATATAAATATGGAGAACAGTCTCCAAAAATTACCTCCTCCTTGAAGACAAAAGAAATTTACTCTTCTCATATAGATGTTCCTTAGAGGATCAAAGTCACCAAGCAAGCCAAGAGACACTAGAATCTCCAAATGCACCATGTGCATCACTTACTGTGTAGACAGAATGAGATAGGTACTGGTTATCGCACTTACAAATATAGAAATAGCTGTAGTGAGTCTGAGGTACTATTCGGGTAGCAGAAGGCTTTGCTAAGTAAACTGTATTTTAAGTTTCATCTAAAAGTTACCTGGCCAAAAGGCTTTACAGAATGATTCAAAATCAAACAACAATGGTATAAAAGTGCTGCATGAAATTCCATGGCCATGGCAACCTGTTATATTCACATGGCAAGTTTCATAAATCCTGAATGTATAAAATGCACTTATTAGTCTAAAACACCCAGCATTAAACTAGACAAATTATACATCACAGGCTTTTTTAAGTATTTCACTAGTCAGCCACAGGGTTTGCCACTTCCACACAATCTTCTTGTTTGGCCCCTGGCACAAGTACAAATGTTTTAGCAAAACAGACCAAAAGCAGAGAAGGATTGAGAGGTAGTGGGGGATTGTAGTCTCTGAGGGAATCGTATCTCCAACTTCCTTCTGGTGAGATTAACGCATCTGTAGTAAGTGCTGTGTCAACACAACCAATGCACAACCGGAGGGTGGGGGGGGGGTTCATTTCCTAAAGAAAAAAGAAAAACACTACAGCAGGTTTAATCTTCTGCACAGGACAGTTCTTTGAGCACATTGCTAATCCATCCATCACTCATAATTCCATTTCTAAAAATGATTGCTTTTGTATCTCCAATATTTCATTCCACCCTTATCGTTTAAGTGATGTAAGGTACCAGAAACAACAAACATCATGTCCCTTCATTTTGGATTAAAATCTTTTTTGTACCACAGCTCCACAAATCAGATGAATCTGATACCAGTACAGATAACTCAATAATGAAACATGCCACTATAATATTACACTAATCTACTCTCAAAATAAGCAACCATAAGTTCTATACCTACTATGCAGTCATACAGCATAAGGTGACAAGGCAGCTGAAAACAGGAAACGGCAGAGAGGACTACTGCACTTTAACACAAAAGGAGACACTTTCAACCGGTCTTCTATACAAAGCACATAATCATCCTAAGTCCACATTACAGGTTGCTAAGATAAATAATGTGAAGTAATTATTTAATTTAGCATTTCTTTTTCTCCATAGTAATTTGACTAATTTTACTCCATCAAATCAGAGGAGTACCTTTTTTCAAGGTACAGACAGCAGAAGTATGGATTCTAAGGAGAAAGCACTAAGATTTAACCACTCCAGTAACTGCTGCTATTTAATTAAATTTAAACTTGAATTTGGGTCTCAAAAAAAGAGGGGTTGTTCTTTTTAACATCAGTATTATAATCGTGTAAACCTGTTAAGAATATGTCCCACTTGATCTAGAAATACCATTCACATTATCTAACATAAAACCAAGTTCCTGCAACAATGCTGCAGTTCCGAACAAATCTTGCTGTGATGTGATGACCGGAACTGCTACCCACTTAGATGCAAAATCTTATCTTTTATACTGTTTATCACCACCCACAAGAGGAACTGAAAGCTGATGTTGTGGATAGTGCTCATCTAGCCCCCCATGTCATTATCTCTGTAAACATGGTTTTCCTTCTACTCCACAAACAAACCAATAAAATACAGATTATTTTCCAGCTGCTATTCACCCCAAGCTTCAGAACCCCCCCCCAAAAAAAGGCAGGCAGTTTGTTGGACCTTTAACTTTTAAGGATGGGGGTAGGAACAACACTCATCTGGAAGTAAACACTGTTCTTATGAGGACTCCTAAAGGCCCTAGGTATAATTTTTGGGACCAAGGTAGCTGAATGTACCACGACTGATGAAAAGACAAGTTTCTAGAAGAACAGAAAAGAACTGAACAATGTAGATAAAAGTAACACCAAATATACTTTTAAATAGTGAAGCAAATTGTCTACAATTTGGTGCCAAAGGAAAGGAGCCAATGGATCAGAGAGCAACTTGTCAGATAGGAGTTTTGTGTCTGAGAATGGCCTGCAGAGACCAATGTGTGAGGGATGCTCTCACAAGCTGCACCATGTTCAATGGATTCTATTCTAAAAACTCAGTGGCAAAGGCAATTTGGCCCAAGTGCTTTGGGCACTCTTCCCCAGGAAACACCACTCTCACTTTAGTCCATCACAGAGCCCTTGAGAGGAACCAGTGTGGCCAAAAAAAAAACAAAAAAAAAAAAACAGGCAGACCCAGTACAACAAATGCACTGCTTTTAATGAGGATATTGGCAAAGCACTGCTGCCTCATTACATAAGTGTGCATGCATACACTAGACAACTTGAGAGTTTGAATTATGTCTCTTATACATTAAAACAAGAAGAGCTTAATCTAGTATAAGTTACCTAAATTTTTAACATTCTATCAGGTTACTATAGTTAAGTCTTCTTAAACCTAACAAAATCAAATGGTACTGTGTTTTATTTCAAAGCATATATGTACAGAAATATGCAAGGCCAAAGGCAAGAACCTTGCAGGGTGCCCACATGAATGAACATTTTCCAAAACACAGATCAAAACATAACCAGCCTGGACCTCTGACAAGGTGGCAGTTTGCCATTCAGCCACGGTAACTAACAAACCAGATGACTAACTACATTGGGAAAGGATGTGACAGACATCAAAAATGGGACAACTATTTTCATTTGAAAGCTGGTTGAAGTCTTTAGCAAACAGAATATCCCAGAAACACATAATGATGGGCACGCAGGAGATCTTGAAACCATGTAAAAACTTTAAAAAATAAATCATTTTTAAAAGTGGCTTGTACTGTGGTCTATTTAGAGGCTATTTGGAATGTGTGAAAAATTTATATCCCCAGCTAAATATCCAGAAACTGACTAAAATCACAATCAAATTTTGATGGTGTAGTTCAACAACTAAAAGAACTTCAAATTGTGAACACAAGTTTGGATTTGTATTGAAGGCATAATTGTGTATCCTTTTATCATGAACAACAGAAAGACTGAGTGCAAAAATAGTTTTGCTAAATGATTGCATGCATCTCAATAGTACATCGGCTGCAACTGAATACAAGTTAAAGGACCACAAATTTCTCAAAAGAATGAGAAAGCTTGTAAATTTGCTTCTTTAGAACCCTGGAATATGTGAAGACGTCTCAGATTACAAGTCCAAGGCAGAGATGGGGTCCACGAGGTCACCACCAAGATATCTGTCCAAAAGCTTTGGATTTAAGCCATTTAAAAAGAAAAAAAAAAAAGACCCCCCCCCCCCCTCCAGTGGGCACCATGCCAATCCATTGTTTGCATCATGGAGATAAGAAACATCGCCTTCTCAGCTTTCAGTCTAGCCTTTCCCTAATTTTTGCCCCAGGTGATTTAAGTGCAGAACTCAACTGCAACAGTGAAACCCAGCTGCACCTGGCATGCATCTGCAGTGCTTCAACTGATGAATTTCAGGGAGGAATCGCAAACCCAAACATTCCACAGGCCAACGTTTATTCACATTTGCATCGTCATTTACAGTGTGTACTGCAGAATAATTATTCCCATTTAAAACTCCCTGAATATTTGCAAGAATGACCAACTTTATAAACAGTGACTACATAGACCGGAGCAATTGCAAACTGTAAACTGTTCTTCCCTGAGGACAATGTCAGTGCTATGAACACACAAGCTTTCCCTCTGTGCAGTGCAGCACTGTTTATTATTGGGGTCATGCGCTCACATCTCAAAAGCCCGGGGCTGCAAACACCAACTCTGGTCTCCCCACAGTGCTGCAATTCCTCCAGCTCAGCATAAAACAAGGGGGATTCATTCTTCTCAATCAGTCACACTCAGAAAACCTCACAGCAAAGGCCACCCAAAAAGGTCTGCATATCTAATCTCTTGGTGCACATGTAAAGCCATGTGGTACCTGGAAACCACACTAAAACCATTTTTCCCCTCTGGATAGCAACTCATTGAACAATATGATCCATTTCCATTTGCTGGAGATGTGACAGGGAAAAAACCCAGGCACTTTCTGCAGCTGCATCAGCCTCCTCAAGGTTTTGCCGCATTACCCATTCCCTGAGTAACCTGGAAACAGAGCTGGAAGTTTATGTAGCCAACACAATGTGCTATGGCATCAACTACATTTGATTTGGTGAAATTCAGCAGAGGGCTACATCTAATGACAAATGCCCAGCCAACACCTTGGGCTTTAGATTACCCAGTAACCTTCACTGCTTCCTTATTAATTATGACAAAAAACAAAAAAAAAAAAAAAAAAAAAAACATACAATTCTGGGAAAATTTTTCCAGGTTTTACAAACCTTCAGAATCACATTATCAAGCATATACTGGTACTTCAATACAGCACTGCACCTCAACAGTAAAAGGCTTCATAATGTCTTTGCAATCCTGCCATCCAGCTTTTGAAGGAAAGTACAAAAGAGGATCTTATTACCATATGATTTTTTTTGTGTAAGGTGCATTCATCCAATAAACTTCATGTGGTATTTTTTTCACACATTCATTTCTGGAATGTGCTGTCCTCAGAAACAAAGTGAAGCATCTTAAACCTTCAGCTCTCAAACTTTCCTCTGCCATTATCAAAGTTTGACACTGTATCTGTCTCATGTTCAAATATTCAAGAAGACACATGGTTTCAAATAGCAGTGATAAAAAAACTGCCAGAGTACTGGTTTTAACTAAGGCATCCAGAGAGCAAATGTTTACAAACTCTGCTCAAATTCAGTCTTAATGGACAAATAATTTATACATATGCAATTGAAACAATGCCTCCCTTGTTCAGAATTATAATTTAGTGAATAATAACTACAACAAAAGTTAACATTTATGTTTTATACATAATGTAACAAAACAGTGACATTGAGGAAAAAAGGTTAAATTTTCTAAAGACATTTAAATATTTAAATTACAGTTAATTTAGCAAAATTACCATACTAAATGATTAATAAAATAATTGAAGATCAATGACATGGTGTACAAACTCTGAATTAACTAAGACCAAGGGCACAAAATCAGTCACTGGCTGTTTGTATACCAAGGAGATTAATTACACAGGCCCTTCCAGAACACTGGCACATTCATGGACTCCAAATGAATCTAAACTGTTGACACAGAATTTAAACCATACCTCTAGCTTCAAATATCCACGGAGAACAAACCAATTTCCAGGTCTGGTTCAATGGTATGCACAGGGTCACCCCGAAACTGGACGTGATGTGTGCTAAATAACACATTACACAGTGCTGTCTTTGACTATCCCCAAGAACAACACAAAGACTGGCCCTGGGCAGAGGAGATGAAGGTTTTAGTTTTTTTTCCCCCACACAGCAAAGCACTAATATGCACTGCATTCACAACACTAATTTGTCATCAGTTAAGAAGTATCACGTGCCTTACTGTCTGTAACAAAATGTAGAAAAAAAAACTGATGCAACGACTTCTTAATAGTGGAAAAAAGTAAACTATCAAAAACATTTTTTAATTTTTAAAAATTCAATATTTAAACTAACACTAAAGTACAAAAGTGCAACAGATCTGCTCCCACTACATCTCAGCACACATAAGTACAAGGTGTTTACACCAAGACCTTTCCAAATATGAATCCAGCAAGTGCAGTATTAATAGCTGGTATGTCTACAACAGGAGACGGCAGTGACTCTGAATAGAAAGGAATTGTTAACACGCGTCTGCTCGTCGCTTTGCTGTAATGATTGCCAATGTGTCCTGTGGAAGTGTTCAAAATAAGTCAGTCATCTTGCAAAGAAGGGAAAGAGAAACCCTGGATGAGGAGCAGAGGACAGGAATGCAGTGAAGGAAATGCTATGGGTAAGAGCCACCAGGCAAAGTAGATAGGAGCAAACTGAGGACAAACTGCACAGGTCAAGTCTGGTTGATGACCTTGTATACTCTTCAACACTATCAGTGGGGAACTTCACAGTGGGGCTACTGCCCCTTTTCCTGAACAAGAGATGACTGCCACAATATACGATTTTGCAAATGTCACAGCACTTTGCACCTGGTTGACACAAAGCTGCATGAACATGAATGGCTTATTTAGAGCGTGACCCCATCATAACATGAGATGATTCATGGCCTGGAACTGGCCTTAAAGTAACTGTAACCATACCCTGTTACTACTGCCTTAGTAGACATCTACTAAGTACTACTGACTTAGACATCCTTGATGTTTCACTTGCCAAAAAGAAGCATTTTCCACGATACAGAAATGCAGTCTAGAGTTAACTTTTTGTCACTGTCAAGCAAAACATAATTGAAGCATAATCTCCATAACTGAATCCATCTCGCTTAGCTCAGAGAGGTAGGTTGTTGACTATCTGCAGGAGAGTAGAGGACTAAGCTTTCTCCACAGACCCACCCTCAAATAGGGCACTCCAGAGTGGCTACATTCCAGCAGAAGCATACATGCTTTCCAACAAGTATAGTAGCGTAATGTGTTAAAGTTAATCTATAATGAAGGGAGCAAAGTTCAAATAAAGGCAAACTAAAAATTGTCTATACAACTTGCCAAAACACTTGAACAGATGAAAAACTGAACACTTTGATTTACAAACAAAACAGTGCAGAGCTAAATCAAAACAATAATTTATTTTAAACCCATCAAACAGGTGTAATTCAGTGTTTATTAAAACAGTGAAAGACCAGAAATTGGCTGCTATTAAACCATCTACAGTTCCTGATGGAAGGAGCACACAAGGCAGAAGACTGGCCCTCTCCATCTAAATCTACAACAGTGGTCCAGGATACCTCAACGTGTCAGCAGTCGACTGATGCTCCTTACCATAACCACCATCGCTACAGGTTAGTGGGAAGGTGGCAGTACACAGCCTGAATGTGTTTAGTCTCCATTGTTAATGGGCTCACTTTTTATCATCCGTTGAAGAAATTAATGGTTGTCACCAGTCCCTCTGCATTAATCCACAAATACACAAAAATGCTTAATTGAGATGCTTTACAGATGCAATGGAGATACTGTATTCTTAAACCTGATGACTACATTTGTCATAATTTCCCCCTTCAGATACTTAAAAAAAGAAACCGATTAACTGACTTTCCAGAGTTACTGACCAAGCACATTAAGGCACAGGCTGAAATGTACCAGCAAGGCTCTCCATCCTGAGACCATGATGGACTGAAAACATTTTTTGTTCATGGCTGTCTCTCCATAATGCTCAAAGCTGGATCTCATTAAAGTGTGACGTTGGCAGCTGCTTTGTACTCTCTGTTTGTCCTTGTACAGAGGCATTTTAGTCATCACTATGTGGAAATGTTAGGACCATATATTAGCTTTTGTATGATGAACCCCAAACTAGCAAAACAAAAACAAATAAGGGAAACAAAAAGGATAAACTGTACACTCACATACTGAGGCTTTGAGTAATTAACATACACTCCATAAGGACACTGAAACACAGAATCTGTGATATCTCGCTTGCCCGAACAACATTTGCCATCAAAACAGCCTTTATATACCTGTACAGTTAGAGTAAAAAATTTTACATCATGAATTAAATGTTTTCAGTGCTACAGAGACAGCTGGTGTCAAGCTGGCTACACCTCTAAAATCCACTCCAAAACTTTAATATGATGTTGTTATGAAAGAAACCTACTAAGGTCTCAGTTTCCCTCCTACCAAAAGCACTTAGTGTCACTTCCACATTAATTATGGGGTGCTGCAGATAGTCATGTGTGCAGTCATGCATTACTGCCTCTGAGGAGCCTCTGATGTTCTAGTGAAGGGCAAGTATTTGCAAGCAAGATTAAGTAAGAACATAGAGTTGTAACTTCACCAGATAAGAAGGGTAGTGAGGCACTTCCCATTGTTTCTTCCCCTCACACACAGGGTTCTATTAATCTCTGAAATGACAACCGCCAGCCCTTTATTTGCAAAATATTAGTACAGAGGGAAAATCCCTACATCACAGAGGTACAGTACTCCTCCCCTCCATTCCTCATAACCAATAATGCAGTTAAAAAAAAAAAAAAAAAAAAAAAAAAGGGGAAGACAAAAAAAAAAANAAGTAGCTTCATATTAGAGCCCTCGTGCCATTTTGAAAGAACTGCAAAGCAAAAAAAAAAAAAAAAAAAAAAAAACATGGGGAAGACCACATATAAAGCTGTTCATTTATTAACAAGGTCCCTATCTGGCTACTTTTATTTTTAATGCTTTCTGTAAATAATTTAAGATGACTTGTTTGAGGTCCAAGAGTCTGGACAGGACAAACTGTGTTGGGCTAATGAAAGTTCGTCTTATAATGTTTTTCTTGCAAGTACACAAACAAAGAGAAAAACAGCCCCAGTTTTCAAATTAGGGTCCAAGAAACATTTAAAACACAGAATAGAACCATTTGGTCACCTGGAACCTCATTACCACTTGTAAAATTTTGCTATTTGTTTTATCATGTGGTTTTTCCAAACCTCTAGCTGGAGAAAGAAGTATTTAATCACTTCTTCAAAATGCATCACAGAGACATTGTAAAGTTTTGAGAAACCAATAATCCAGCAAAATGTATTTTCTTCAGAGAAAGCCCATTTGTAATGTGATGTGATTGCCAATTCTGTCTGCATTGCTGGACTCTCCCCATTAGGGGGCTGTCAGTGAATAAAAAGTGTTATTTCACCTTAACTCTGATAGTAACTGTCATTCACTCAAACCCATTTTGTATGAGAGAGAGAGAGAGAGAGAGAGAGAGAGAGAGAGAGAGAGAGAGCACACAACTTTTTCCTTATTAGGTTAGTATTTATTTGATCTAAATCCATGGGTGTGGTAGATCTACATCCTCTTCTTCCATGACTGGGGTGGCTGCACAAGAGAAGTGTTCCAGTAAAAGGGCAGAAATAGGATGGCCTTCGCTTAACTTGGCTTATGGAAGCAGCCAAGGACAGGTAGAAAAACAACTGCGTGCGTGTGCGTGGGGGGGGTTCAGTGTGGCCTGTGGTCTGATGCATTGTTTGGCTTAACAAAATTAAGTAGAATTCAAAATTATATTCACAGAAACATGGGCATTTTTGTTTGTTATTGTTTAGCAGCTTTCATTTTCTCAAAGGAACAAGGTAGGGATGGGGGGGGCAGTACAAAATGAACAACGTTGATTTTCACAATTTGACTAGGAATAAACCACCATTTTCACTCAACACTGATTTTTATATCCTGAAAACCTGTGAGACAGAAACTCATGATCTTTGACAATATCAAGACATGAAAGTAGAGCCTGCAGCTCAAACCCCTCTCTAGCTCAACATCCTACTTTTCCCATTTCCCACTGTCACAGTACTTCCAATGTAGGCCTGAAGCTCACGTACAGAGCATGCACAACCAGGGCCATCATAACACATTATATGCCCTGCATCTCCCTGGACCCTCCTTGGACCATCAAAAACTACCAGCTGATTTGTGGCAAAGGCCATTGAAAAGACTATAGCAATCACCCCAACTTATCATCTTGAGCATTTTTTTAAACAACATCTGTACAGCAGTCTGGCAGATTTGTTAAAATGAACAGAAAAAGTAGTGGCAGTCTGTTATATGGGACATGGATCTGGCAACCAAGGGATGGGGGCAAGTGAAGTGGGCACACCCTAGAGCAGCAAACAATTGCTTCTTTGTGACCAGCTTTCTCCCTGCACTAACGGGTGAGATTGTAAACAGTGTTTTCACACTGTTAGGAGCGTGCATGAACTCTAATGAACTGAAGGACAAAGTTCAACTTCAGGCATAACGTTAAAATGGTGCTCTCAACACCTTGCTCTCAGCTGGTGCGGACAAATCAGTGACTCGTGAAGGACAGTTCTGGCGCCATGTGGCTGGGTTTCCAAACGACTTCTGACCTTCCCCTGTGGGAGGCATCAGTCTCAGCCGAACACACAGGCAGCATCCGGAAACAAAGAGTCCTGGATCGGAATGCTGCAGCCACCCTGCAGCTGGCAAGGGAAAATAACCAGGATTCACTTTCTCCTGGAAAAGTGGTGAAGGCCTGAGGTTTAATTCAGTGCACCAGACACACATCAATACAGCTGGAAGAAACCACAGGACAGGATGTTCAGAAGAACCACAAATGCAAAGTGAGAGCTGGCTTTATTTTGAGGAGAATAAAGGTCTTTCCCAGTGAAGTAGCAGCCCACCATTACAGATGCAGGGGGCATAGGGTGGGAAATTTCTTCCACAAAATAAGCTGTTGAATGAAAATAAGTGTGAATATAGAAGCCACTCAAAGCGCAAGTTCCCTCCCTATTTCTAACCCTGCCCCTTCCAGCAGGGTCCCAGACTGTCCTACACTGGCTCACTGTTCAAAGAGGATCAGGGTTGACACTCGTCTTCCATGAGCTCCTGAAAGCAATGGTCACACCACTGTGTGACAGTGTTCCATATTCAGTCTTGTGCAGAACGCAATGCTTCCCACCAGAGCTCTACTGCCTGGTCTGCTTTCACCGGGTGCCAACTCCACACCATTCTGCTTGTCCATGCTGATGTACTGCAGGAACACTGGTGGGACTGAACATATTGGAATGATCTCTTAAATTTACATTCCACAGAAAACACAGCAGGTGTTCAAGGTGCAAAACATATAGGAATTTACTGATCAACTTTTTTTTTGACTACCTCAAGTCTAATCAAAGCTGCTTTTCCTCAGTCATTTTTGAAAATTCTTCTAAAGTTATTATGCTTTTATCCTTTAGTTCTGATTCAACTCCGAAAAACCCAAGGCAACTGATAATATAATTCAGCATAAATCCTACTGGGTTTAAAATAAAACAAAACCAGACTTGTTACAGTGCTTTACACTCAGCAGGCCAATACAACAATGTTGTACCCAACATTCCATAGAAAACAGCCAGCAAGACACATCCAAACATCCATATTTTTAAAAAATGCCTTTTGTGCATCTGTGTTTGAACAGTCTCAACATTTTCTGCCCCTTGTGTGTAAATACAACCCTGTTCTACAAGAATCAAAGACCCTTAATGTGGGTTTGGATGTACACCATTGGCCTCCTTTTCCTAGAGGCTTAAACAACAATGACCTCGATTTGAATGGAACAGCATGTGATCCTTGGCATGTTGTACTCAAAACCTAGACAATACAAAAGTGAGATGACGGTATGAATATTTCCATGGATCTCTTATAGGTAACACTTTCATTTGGGTTAATATTTCTAAGTCACATGAATATTAAATTAGCCTTCCTGAAGGAAACGTTCATTCCATTGCATTTTCCCTATCAATGAGACCTTAGATACAAAAAGGCACAGGTTGAACATGACAGTAGTCAAAATGCTTTTGAATGCAATCCCTATTATGTCACCACACATGCACGCATGCACAACCACAACTACATGAGTTCTTTAGACAGCGGTTGTATTCAAGAACTAGTAAAACAAAATCTAAAGAAGACTGGCACACACCAGAAGTCCATCTGCAATTATTTATCCTTGTACTGGCCAAAAATAAAATAATAAAAACCACAGGGTATTACATTTCTTATCATTAGGCCCTCACACTTCACATTGCTCTGAAGTGTTACAACAGTCTGAAGCAGTCTGTACATGGTGGGTCCATTTAAACACAAATGGCTCGTTTTTAAAACTTCTGCAAAAACAAACACAGCAAAAGAAGCCCTGCAACTCACTGTCCCCCTCCAGTCATCCATTATGCACAACAAAACTGGATTAATCACTTTGCATCCCCGCAGAGAAGCTTAAGTACCAGATATGGTATAGCCTCAGGATACCTCCAATCAGGGCATTGAGGCACCATGAACAGCTTTTATAAAACAAACCACGGTGACGCACAGTATTAATATTTTTCCTTTTTTACAAAGCACTGTCATGATAAAAATGCTTAATCTTCCTTTCTAAGTCCACAGGTTTATTTTCTCATCACCGTGAACTCAGTCCTGAGTAAATGTTTTGGCAACCAGCCACCAGTAGAAGAATGAGGCAAAAACAATCTTCTACCGGCTTGGAGAGAATCCATGCATTATTCTCTTAAACAGGGCTATTTTCTTGCAAATAACACACATATCCAGATGGGTAAATCTTTCCTCCAAACCTGGGTTATCTCACAACATCAAGCCTCAGTTTCAGAATTCCACCTCTAGTGCTGTGCAGCAAGTGTGGTTCTAAAACAGGGGAAGGGCATCTGTTCCTTTTCTGGCTTTCCAGCTGAAGGTCAAGAGGAAACGCTCAGTATAGGTGATAGAGATCACTTGCAGAACAGCGACAGTTGTCAGGTCCATGAGAAATAAATATGAGCAGGAGAGCAGCCAAGGTGCTATACGATGCTGGGAACAGAGAGAACGGTCTTTCTCAATCAATTTCATTTTCCTGCTGAAGCACCTGAAGGCTGCTGAATGGGACAGGTTAAAGGAGGAGTTTTATTATCCTATAGCTTTTGTGACACTGTGATCCACAGCAACTTACAGTTCAAACTATTTATATTGTGAGACATTTTTACTGCAGCCAATCAGCTTAAGTACCTTCTCTAGAGTACGACAGCAGGGCCCTTCTGGGCATAAACCAGCAAGTCAGGTTACAAGTTTGCATTTAACCACTAGGCTGCCTGCTGCCCAGTACTTTGCATGATCAACAGCCATGGACTCTGATAAAGGCAGAACGTTTCACTCGGCTGCATTTCCCAGAATGCCACTTCTTTCTCAGTGCCAACTCATGTGAAAGGCAAGAGTTATTCAAGTCATTGGGATTTCTGCTTTTCACACGAGTAGACATCAATGAATTAGCTGGGCTTGTTTGAATTTAACATAATATTGATCAGGGCTTCTCATTACTAAAAGGTAAACAGGCTACAGCTTTGTGAAAAATGTAGGCAAAATGTTTGTTTAGATGAATGTTCATCATGCAGTGTAGTACCTGAGAAGGTCATCTGCGCTATCTCTAGGAATAAACAGTTTTGCACAAGGAAGTTTTACTGTGTTCAATATGAAGGTCAGAAGAATCCAGTTACATATTCCAACAAGGGATACAAGCCAAAAAGGTACAATTCAACCTAGTCTTCTAATAGCTTTTTTGCAGTAAAACCTGTACAAAGGTGTCATTGTGTAGTGGTGTGCTGATATGCCACACACCAACTGCTCTTGCTTCTAAAATGTTCATCGGTTTTCTTAGTCCACCATATGAACTCCCCTCCCCATCAGACATTTCATTGGATTCGGTTGTCAAGCGACCATTGCCTGAATACTCCCGTTGAAACAAACTAATGCCCCCCCCACCCCAAATACATTGCCACACTGCTTCCTGTTGTCCACACGTATCGCTAGCAGAGCACGTGACCCCCCGAAGTCCGAATAAGGGCCTAGTCCTATAATCCCACGTACCCTAGGCCAGTCTGGGTAAAGCAGGGCTCATTTATCATCATTATCACAGGAAACACAGTATTGCGTGTTTAGGCTAAATCAATGCTTATGCAAGGGATAGAGCAATCAGACAAATCTGTGTTGTCAGTCCTATTCCAACTGGCACAGAAAGGTTTTAAAAAAATTGTTCTTTTGGTAAAGAATGTGTGTTTATTTCTCTGGATATTTGGTCACTGAAAATGGCAAAAAAATGAATATCAACTGGAGTAAAAATGTAACAAAAATTAATAAAATCCCAACTGCTGAGACAATATAAATAAGCAGAGATGAGACAGAGCTCTACAATGGCACTCTTAAAGATCTGCCTCGTAGTTCAGCCCAAGGTTCCACTGAAGTTTACGTGACTGGCCAGAACACTTCAAGTAACCAATTCTTACATAACATGAGAAAGACAGTCTGCACAGTTTAGTGTTATAACACATGAATTAAGTAAATGGTTAACTATTAAATAAAGCATGATATATGTATGAAAAATAGAAATTGGTCCTTGTGGCTTGAGTTCACAAGATTTTCAATCAAAAAAAATATTTAAGGACTTAATCAGCTTCATAAAAGTAGAATTTTTAAAGTTCTACTTAGGGATATTGCACTGATAAATTTATTGATAATTTCTCATTTTCCTCATTCCTTTATTCGTTCTCTGCAAAATGTACAATATGTAAACTACAGTAAACTGATTTTGGGCAATTCATATAAATATAATGAATTGCATGTTTTTTCCTGAGAACAGCTTGTAAAAAATTAATAGAATCGTAGGAACAAAATACATTTTGAAAATCAATTCTCCATTTGTCCCAGAACAGCTACATTTCACATCACTAAAAGCCTACATAATTTCTTTTGGTCTGCTACCAGCCAACTTTTGCGAAAAGCAAAGTGTATAAATATGCCTATCACATTTCTGACATTGGCAAAATGTGATGAACAACCAACCTGTAGCTGAGAATGAAATGAACACAAGTTCATTTAGATTCACCAAAATTAAACTGAATTGTGTCTGATTTTGAAATGTTCCTGTGGGAGGAAAAAAACTGAGTAATCCACAAAACATTACAGCTAGAGGTAGTATCAAAATGTAATTTAATAAATAAAATGCAGGTATCTGGAATCTGTTAATGAATGCAACAAAAACACACACACACAAAAAAAAAAAAAAAAAAAACTGTTCACTAAATACCTTTTACCTATTTTAAGGAGAAACTGGAAGTGGCAGAGAACTCATGCATGCATGAAAACTGGCACTGACATACTAAAACATAATAAGGAATTCAAACCAATTAAAGTGGCAAACCTTTTAAGGAACAGAACATAGCCAACACAGATGTGTAATAAGCAATTTGTGCCACATGGGTTTAAAATCGGTCCTATTCAACAGATAGATCAAAGCCCGATTTTAATCCCTTGTGCACTTGCCTCTTGATTACCCCAACTGGTCCCCACCTGGCAGATCCATTTGTCCAAAAAAGTGGTTTTGTGAGAAATAGCCTATTTGGAGGAGCTTTTGCTTCACATTATGTTGAGGCACTGCTCCTCAAACTGAACTTGGCCACAGCTTGACACACATACTACTTAGATCTGTACAGGCCAGTGTCAGGCTGGACATGGAATCAGGTCTTGTTTTCTACATATGTGAAAACAAAAAAAGTCAAAAAGTATCAAAGACCTTGATGGATATCACATGACACTAGAGCAAAATACCTCTTTCCACAAAAATAAATAAAAAATAATTCCCTAAAAAATTGGCTCAGTGGAAACAGACGTGTAGTCCAAAAATCTTATAGAGAAGGATCTTCTTTTGATCCCACTTGTCTTCTCTTCTGTGTGACGCTTCTTGAGCCGCTACCTGGACAAGCAGGTCTTGAGCAGGAGTTTCAAAGCACTGTAATTACATATGAGTAGGAGGTACTGATAACAGGGGGAGGAAAGATCAACAGAAGTCTGAGCTTAGCGACATACTGGGGGCTTCACAGAACCACCTTTCTATGACTTTTTTTCCCCTTCAGTACATTCCTTTCCATTTCCTTCATCATATTTTCACTTGAGCACACGGGATTCATTTCAAGGAAAATTTGATCTCAAGGGTGCACACCTTTTGGTAGAGAGGCAGAAGGCAAAAGTAAACAATGTAGAACACAAAAATTCTAACCTGTCTTCTTTTGGTATGACAGCTCACACGTCTTCAGCACACATGTACCTCAGCAACAAAGTTCTACGTTATATTGTAAAAATTTTAACATACTTAGAGGTCATCATATCACTAAAACAACTGGAAAACATTTCAAAGTCAAATTTTTGTACAAATATGAAACAGCATAGGGCACGAGGCAGGGTATACCCTGGTTGGGACAATGATCTAATCTGGGGAACTCTCTCTCTCACTCACACATCCTCAATACACCCACAACTTATCTTTGGAATGTGGGTGGAAAATCAGAACACTTTGACAAAAAACTTGAGGAAACCATTGAGTAAAAACTAGGAAAACATGTAAACAACACAAACTGTCCCAGATATGAACTGATGGCTGAACCAACAGCCCAGGAACTATGAGGCATCAGCACTACCAGCTGCACTACCGTGCTATGCTTTACACCAATACCATAAACATTACATAGTCTTACTTTTTGGATTTACCTGGAACTCCTCACTACATCAATGGCAAACATACCAAAGGCATACTAGACTTGGAATTCCATATTAAATAAAAACTTCTTACAAAAGCATATCCAGACACACAGCAGGTTTACTAGGTTAGCACTCTGCTGGGTACTAAGCATGTATTTAACTGCTTCATATCAAATATCACACCCCTCCTGAGACTGACTGCTGCTACCACCACACAGTTAAAATAGCAAGGGTTTGTTTGCAATCCAACACCCAGTTTCAATAACACTACTGAGGCAATGGCCTGCTTTTACAACAGCATGGTCACCGCAAATACCTCCCCTTAGACAGCAATGTGCAGGAGCACACGGGAATCCCGATCGACACAAAACAAGGCCATTTAACCCGCCATTTGTCAGGACCCCTTTGCCCACACTGTCACCAATTAAAAAAGGCATCTTCTGCTGCCATGAATACCAAGATGATTAACAAGTCACACATCCCTGACCTTTCCACCCTGAATAAACTAAGTCGCATTACCATTTCAGCTACATGAGCCATTGCCTAATGAGTGTGTTACATGATCTCCAAACGGTGTCCTAATCGACCAAAATTTTGGAGACTCGAAGGGGGGAGCGTACCACTGCTTTAGCTAAAAGTAAAAGCAACCACATTTCCAAATATTTATGGTGAGAAGACATTCTAGCATGTTTAATTCACTAGGTGCAGGTGAAGAACAGGCCACACTGAATAATAAAAGGATCTTAGCCTTAAAGAATCTACAGCAGCTATTTTAAAAATTCCATTTACCAGCATTATTTGGTTTGATAAAATAACCTGTTTTGAAATACAGGATGAAGCACACATTTAGCTCAAAGCATACTGTTGTGATGCACACACAGATGTTTTGGTTATAGCAATACATGACCTTATATCCCTTCTGGAGGCAGAGGCATGTAGAAACCCAGAAAAGCTGTGCACAGCATACAACTGTAAATTCTTTAATTACTGACTATGCTGAAGTTCAGAAACCATTATTTTCTAATTTAGTCAAGCAGACTAAAGTTTCACTAAACAAAAACACTACAAGCTTTTGAGCACTAGTCAGAAGAGAAAAAATGTTCAGCGTTTTCCTTACAGACATATAAATTGTTCAATAGAAAAGACTAGAATAAAGACACCAGGTAGAAAAAAATACATTAATACACTAGAAATTCAATATTGCCTTAACAATGCAGGAGTGTAATGCTCAGCAATAGTTATGTGAACACATTTCAAATAATAAAACCCATCCATCTGTAGTTGCTAACCCAATCAATGTCACTTTAAATCATACTATATAAATGGAAACCATTTCTCTGCATCCCTAAACTTCCTGGAAAATAGGCTGAAATCTGCACAGGAAAGTAAACTGAAATTAAACAGTACATTACAACTGCATGAAATCTGTTACAAAATGTACATGACAAAATCACCACTACAATTTCTCTGGAAAAAGCATAAACGTAGATTTAAAAAGGTCCATTATCTTGCTGTCATAGCACTTCACAAAATTAAATGTATAACTTCTGCATACAGTGCTGTAATGTGACAGTAATTTAGATGTATTCATGAAAAGGAGGAACACAGAATTAGGGCTCGTGTATTGTAGAGCATCGTGTAAACGTAAAAGCTTTGTTAATTTAGCAATCAAAAAGGGCCCTGCTGTAGGAATTTACATCCAGTGACATGGCAGGACAGGTGTATCCACAAACATCTGGGTATGAGGGAATGTACACACACCTTGCTTTGAAGACCTGGTTCTTCACAGGACTAGAAATTAAGGAAACATTTCACATTCCACTAAATTAATCACTCATTTAATGTACAGCATTATTGCACTGTATCAGTCTAGCAACTTCCTACAATGGGTGGACTAACACATATATCCAGCAAAGATGTTATGCTATTCTATGACACACACAGGTTATGTAAAAGCACAATTTCACATCTGAATTTGTGATATGCAAATTAACTGTTTGGCATAAACTTTACTTACACATACTGTGGGGAAAAAATAAGAAAACCTCTGCCTTATAAAATTAGGAAGATATTTAGACATATTTATACAACTATTCATTCCATACTTCATCTTGCAAAATTAATGGCTTCCACAATGTCTGCTGAAAATTTTGACCTATTAATCAAACCACTTACAGCTACACATTCAGACAATACCCGCACTTGGGGCGGGGGTGGACTGCATCTCCTGGCTGTGTGCGGCATGGTTTTCCACAGGAAAACCGCAAAACACCCGCAGTTCGCATCACACACGTGAGCAGCATGGCCTGACAACACGCAAGCGGCGCGAGCACGATCGAGCCCTAGAGCTTTTCCACTCGCACACAAACTTTCCAAAAGAAGCTTCGCTGTGATTGGTCCCCTATTGGACCCCACTCAGACTGACCGATGCACCTCCCAAACAATAAAAATCTACCAAGTTTTCCCTCTGCCAACACAAAACCTGCGTTAACTACTACCACTAAATATGGAAAAGTACCAGTGTCCAGGTTTTTTTAGAACTGTTCACACGGTATTAAAACAAACAATACGAATCCAGGACGTGTTTAACAACAACATTTAGTTTGATTTTACAACTTTTTTCACCTTTCTGCAACGACAGAAGCAGGGAGGGTTGCGGGATGAGTGCGGCGCACGAGAACAACACCGTTCCCGGCCACCGCAAGTGGAGGGAAAGAAGCAGCAAGCGGTTAGACAACGTGCAAATAAGCAAGATTTTACGAACTATAGCTCACTTTTTGTGATCATTTGTAGGAAAAGAGGGGGAGAAAAGACTCTCTATGGCACTGCACTCACCTGGGACACAAGAGGGATGAGGGTCTGCTCCACCGAACGAGTTTTGATCTCCAGCGCGGAGTCTAAGTTGCCTGCACTGCTGCTGCTGCTGCTGCTGGGAGATGAAGCCATTCCCGCCGCTCGAGCTTTCTGTGCGTGTGTGTGTGTGTGTGTGTGTTTCGGACCAACGCAACCCGCTGCTCCTATTCAGTCACACACTCTTCCACTTGTTCCCGCCGCGCAAACGCGCCGTAATCCGCCTGTGTAGCGACCCGCGCGCGTTCACGCACTTTCGCTCCTGTGGCACAACAAGCAACTACAGACGGTGGGAAACACCGAACGCGCGACAGCCCAGACGCTCTGTTCTCTTTAACTCCGCGCGCGCGCCCCCCCACCCTCGTGACGACACACAGACCAGGGGAGCAGAAGCACAGTGAGCACGCGCTCGACATCTCACACACGCGCACGATCGTCGTTCGCGCTCCTCCTGAGTACTTTTGGCATTTAAGTACAATTTGAAGCACTATTGTTTTCTGCGGTAAAATAAAAAGGTTACTCAAATGTAGCAGGAGACCAAAATTTCTGTATAAATAATCATTTAAGCGACAGCTTTATGCTGTTTTCTGGCCCAATTCTGGCATTTATCGCATACTAACAAATTTACTTACGTACTTAAGACTTGAAGGAGACAAGTCCTATTTTTCTTGCTTATTTTTGCTTGGATGCATCTTGAACAAATGTGATTAATTTGTAGGATACAGACCCTTAAAAATACATCATCAGTTGCCTAACACTGCTACAGTCTTAAATTTCACTGGTCCTCACATTGTCATACTTAAATTTATCACTTTGCAAAGGCATACTGGACAAGGACTTTATTATTTTGAGGATTTATTATTGGATGCACATTTTATAAGCTATTATAATAGTACATGTTAAAATAATCAACCCCCCCTTGAAGTTTGTACCCTCAAGCAATATGTCAAGTCAGTAAAAAAATATTTTAGATTCATATATACTCTGGCCTGCTCTTTGGGGGTCCTGATAATTTTGTACTCAGGCTACCCTTTTGTGCCATTTCAAGCGGACATGTTTCACAAGGTAAATCGCAATTATAACTGATGTCCAGGAAAAGAAAAGACAAAAGGTAATGATGGAGAAAATGAATGAGGACAGAGTGAAGATAATGATGGTTAGAGGACAGCTTGTTATGCAGACTGGAACCTCAGTGTTTCAGAAAGTCAGTGTTGGAGTTCATAGCATTCACTTTTGAAGGCAGGCCTGTAGTTTAAGGAATTACTTGGTTGACCTTTTCAAAGGAAGTCTGAAAGTTTATAATGGACCGTTTGGATGTCTCTGGCAACTAATAATATTGAGAATTTTAATCGCTGTTTAGCTGACACCTTTTTCCATTGTAATTTACAATCGTTTATCCCTTTGTACAGGAGGATGTTCTTACCGCATCATTTCAGGGCAAGTACCTTAGATCAAGGGTAGGACAGGAGCAGGATTCAAAACCAGGAGTTTTAGATTACAAAATCACAGACCTAGCCACTAAACAACCTTCCTCAGTCTTTTTTTAGCTTAGTTTACATATGAACATCTCCCGCAAAAACTGTCAGTCTGTCTGTAGAGTTATATGTTTCACAGTACTCCGTATAGTATTGACCACTGAATTATAGTTATTATCAGATGTTGCTATTTTTTTCTACCTTAATAGTGGTACAGAGAAACATCAGTTTAAAAACACTGGTCCCGTTCTTGTCAGTGTTTCATAATGACTTTGCCTTCATTGTCAACACTATGAGCTGCAGTTATGTGTGTCATTACCATAGGTCTGTAACCACAAAACCACAGTGTTTATTTTTTCTGCCAGAGCTTGGTTTCTTTTCCCACTTTTCACATAGTGCATCTAAATTTCCAGATACACCGCAAACAACTGTGGGTAACAGGCATCTGTTTGAGTTTATTTTGTTGTGGTTAAGAGTGGCTTGTGCAACAGTCCCCCGGCACAGAAAAAGAGAATCAGTCTGAGTCGGCAATCTGACTGAAGTACATTTCATGATGTCACAAGCTAATGCTGGAAAATTCTGGTGTGAATTCCTTTGCGGGGAAAAATAATGAAAGTGTTTATTATTTTCACATAAGAGCACGTCTTTTTCCCCCCAAAAATTAAACTTCCCAGAAAATAGCTTGGTCCCACAGGTTATTATACAGAGACTGATTAAATGGACACACATATACCATTCTAGGTCATTTTCTAAGTACTTTTGTTTTATACATTTTCCAGTGTATAGTGGCTATCAAAAGTCTACACACCCTTTTTGGAATTGCAAGTTTTTGTAATGTAGTGCCAAAAATCAAGATAAATCATGTCAGATATTTTTCCATCTTTAATGTGATCTTGCAACCAACAAAATTCAAGAGGAAACCAAATAGATAATTATTAGGACAAATAATTGAAATAAAAAAACCCCACAGTTTTCTGGTTGCATAAGTGTACACACCCTTTTATAATGGGGGTTGTGGCTGTGTTAAAAGACTCAAAATCATGTCCAAAAATAAGTAGCATACACTTGCCATCAATGAAATGGATTTTGATTAACCCCAAACAAAAAGCAGCTTTTCATGTAGGACTTCTTTGAAACATTAGTGGTTGCATCCTACATGGTCCACAAGGAGGTGACAGAACCTCTAAAGGGCTCTTGTTCGCTGAATGGTACTAATCAGAAGAGGGGTATAAAAGAATATCAAATGCATGAGGAGTGTCATGGAGCACTCTGAAGACTACCATCGATGGAGAAAATGTGGAGAAGTGGAGAAAATGTGCCACTGCAGAGACATTGTCAAGACAGATAGGCTGTCAAGACAGAAGCCATTCCTGAGAAAAGAGAACATCCAAGCCTGTGAAAATTTTCCAAAAAAGATATATAAAAGCTGAAAGTGAGGAGGGATTTCATTTTAGGCATTTCCAACATGATAATGACTTAAAGCACACATCCAAGTCAACCGATGTTTGGCTTCAGGAAAGGAAGATCAAAGTCTTGGAATACCCCAGTCGGAGCCCAGACCTCAATCCTATAGTAAACCTGTGGAATGACCTAAAGAGCCCTGTGCACAGGATATCTCCTGACACTTTGAAGGAGCTTGAACGTTTTTGCAAAGAACAGTGGGATAAAATACAAAGCTCATATTGACTCATCCCAAAGAGTGTAGTATATAATAAATGCTGCGATAAATGCAAAAGGTACATCTACCAAGTATTAGTTGGTGGGGTGCACCCTGATGGAACAAGGATATTGTGGGTTTCTAAATTTCAATTGCTCATTTTAATAATTGCCTGTTTTCTCTTGAATTTTTTGGTTGCAAGGTCATGTTAAAGATGGACAAATGTCTGGCATGATTCATCTTGATATTTGGCCTCACAACACAAAAACCTGCAATTTCAATGGTGTGTAGATTTTTTTTTATATGCACTGTACATGAAGATGCTCTCTACCATTAGAAGGTGCCTTCCCTGTGTGTAAATGCCCAGGAAGGATTCTTATTAATTCAGCAGCACTATCTACTAGTCAAAGTTTTAGGTATACTGTCTTTTCATATAAGAATCCATAAAACCCTTTCACAGATGATTGCATACACTCTTGTTATATCCTCCTTGCAAAATACTGGACATATTGCAGTGTTCTCATTCCCACCGACTTAACTGTTCAGCGGATGTGAAATGACTGGAAAATTCTTGAGAACCTGTGCATAGAATGGATTCTCATTTTCTCACAGCTACTTAACTTTAGCAAGAACTTTCATACGTCAAGTCTAATTATGGTATCAGAAGCGAGTGCAGGACTTACAAGGTCAGTGTTTGCTAGAGGGAGTCAACTGTGTAGAAGAATATAAAAACATGCTGTTTAAGCTGACACTGTTTTGTGTAACCTAGATACGGATGTTTGTGTATTAGATTATAAACTTGTAATGAATATGTACCTGAGCAGCCCTGCCTAACCAAACACTGTGTAATGATGATTCTGTAATGAAAGATTAATGGCCAGGAGTGGCTGGCAACAGCATGGGCTGCACCCCATCTCGTGGAGTGACTGTTACTCTTGAAGAAAATGTGGTTTGGGGTAAAGGAGTACCAGGTGTGTCCATTCTGCCTTAACACTCTTTTGAAGTAGAGGCATACAGAAGGTGTTTTGTTCTTACTTCTGGCATTTTTTGGTGTGTACTGTTTCTAAACTTTTCATTCGCATATATTTTTATTAATGATTTAGCCAATATTCCTGTTTTCTTTAGTTTTTTCCTGTTTTTTTAATTGTAGGCAAGAGCCATTAGACTAGTAACTGTAGTAAATCTACCCATCTCCTCCTCATACCTGATCACTTGTTGTACCAGATTTGCCTTTGTGTATTACATTGTTACACTAAAGCCTTGTAGGTAGGTAGGTAGGTGTAAAGTCTTGTAGGTACGTGGTTTTTTGTGCAAAAAATTTACAACACAGCAAATGTTTTGTGTCAAAAAAACATGCAAATATTGGTGAAGATTACTAGTGAAATACCATATTACCAGTGGGGAAAAAAATCCTTAATTCTTCTCTTCCAGTCTCATACTACAGCATAATATTAGAGCTTCTTAGTGTAAGAATGTAACATTTTCAAAGAAAGAATAGTCTTAAACAGCACTCATTGTGTTTTACTCACAAGGAACACCAGTATAGTGTTGTGCTGTGCCTGTTATCTGCAGTTACCTACTAAGACAAGATTGTAACAGATGGGCATCCAACGATGAGCTGGAGGAAAAACATTTGTAATTAAATTTCCTGACAGACCACGGTACGCAGATGTTAAGGTAATTCTGTTTGTGTTGTAGCCTTGCAGTGATACACAGTTGTTTCTTTCTCTACTCACTATTATGAACACATGCCTACTCTTCACTAAAGCTGAGTCTTTCACCAGGCCTGCAAATTTGATTACAGAAAAAAGTACTCTTGAGGAACTGAGGGAAAAAAGGTGCTCTAACCTTCTAGGCCGAATCCGCGGAGATTTTGCAGCAGTATTAGTACGATCACTAAAAATTCATGCAAGCAGTTGAAATTTCAGCAGGCACAATCTGCCCAGCCTCCTGGCAGGAGAATTAGCTTGCTGAAGTAAGGGAAACAGTACCAACTGCACCAACTACTCCATGGGTGCCACCATTTCCAGTGGACTCATGTAAACCGAATCATCTCCAGAAAATTAAGAACAGCAAACTTATTCCAGTCTTATTCCAGTGTAAAGTTAAAATGATTTTTCCTCCCCAGGTCTCTGTCCAAAGAATGGACCTGTTTCTTCTAGTTCTATTTTGACAGGTAAGTCCTTATTAGAATAATCAGGGAAAATGGAAATATAAATACATAACAAAAATACAATCAAGTCCTACCAATTGTTTAAAAGTGCTAAACCTAGACATTCTAGAATCCTAAGCAAAGCTGCAAAGTGCCATTTTTCCTGCTGAAATGCAGGCTTACACTTTTTAAATTAAAAAACCACACTTTTTTGAAATTTTGATTTTTAACTAATTCTGAGACCACCACCACAGCAAAACTTTTTGCACGATCCAGTGAGTTCATTCTTAAGCATATACCATATTTATATCTACTTCAAGATTTTAAATTATGAGGATTCATTTTTGCCTTGAAATTTGTAGCAAGAATTTGGTTCAGTATCTTTTTGGTTTGTTTTGATGCCTTTTTGCCAATGAATACTCTTAGTCCTTTTTAAATTTCTTTTAACAACAAAACCTTACAGGAGGCACCACCATCACTTGGCTTTGCCTGCAGTGACTCAGACTGCACTTCAGCCTGGATTTATCCACAGCCCTCAATCTGATAGTCTTGTAGAATTGTGCCACAAGGGGTCACTGTTCTGAAATAAAACACTTGACAGGCCCACTGAATGTTATATTTACATGTGGCTGAGTGGGCAAGGTGATGATGTAATGCACATCCTGTGTTTGTCATAGGAAAGCTCAGTGTTGAAAGCTAGCATTGCTACATAGTGATTACAGCTGCTGCCTTGTACTTCAAGGACAAGGTCTGAATCCCCCTGCCTGCTATAGTATCTTTAAGCAAGATGTATAAATGTTTAAGTCATTGTGTAGATTAGGAGAAAAGTGTCAACCGAATGAATAAATAATAATCTGAGTTGCCAGCACGCTGCTTTTTTAACCAGATTCTTCAGCTCACCCATTCATCTGTGAGTACGACATGTTGCAACGCAGAAGCTGCTGTCAGTCATGTTGCTGTGTACAGACAGTGACCCCTCAATGCTGACAAAACATCCAAAAAGTGTTCCTGATATGGAATGCTTCCTTGGAAGAAATAATATGTGACAATACAGGAGCTTTGCTTACACTCTAACTAGAGCAGAATGATGTCCCTACCACACAGAGATGTGCTATAGTGCTTCTCATTGTTTGCCATCAGTTGTAATTGTCAAATTAAACCCCCAAAATGAGAATTTTTATGTCTGTACTCTTCATTCTCTTCATATTGTTATGACTTGTGGATAGTGTTGGCATTAATTTTACGTCGCATAAGAAACATTTATCCACGACTTCTTGTGGAATCTATGAGACCAGTGGAGCGCAAAGGCAATGGTCAAAATGTGTATTCAATTGTTTTCGTACAAAAATCACAAACTCTCTATTGTTACCACAAAGTGTATTTTTTCTACCTTTTTAGTAAGTACTTTTTAAAAGTAGAGTTGGTTATACATGTTTCATTATGTTGTTCCCTTTCTTTTCTTCTCATATCGATTCTTACAAAGTATAGGGTTTCTCACAAAGTAATGTTTGCCGATCATTATTTTCCCAGAGGGTAGAACGCTTGCTTGATTTAGAAACATCAGGCTTGTGCTACTTGTTTGGAAAGTCTGGAGATTTTATCTAAATGTTCCTCATGTCTGTGTGAATTGTTCATTTGAACATCTTGTATATGTTAATGCTTGAACACCTTAATAAAAAATTTTTTTAAAAAAAACAGTAGCAATACAGAATTAAATTATAAATGACAGCTATAGCCATGTTACCTGTTTAAAATTTTTGTTGGCAATGCATTTAGAAAGATGTAATCAATAATATGAGCCTTTTTTTTGCATCAGCTGTAAGCAGTGTTTTTAACCAGGCTCATTATTTGTAGTTCGGCAGCCGTGGGTCTGTCTTAGTTCTTACCGTGCATATGCTGATTTAATTTATCTAACTGTTAATCAGCATTTCCAAAAATCATTTCTCCTGAAAGTATGAGCCCTTAGTTCCAAAAGGGAGCTGTACTCCAATGTAATCCTTAATTAATTATAATATTAGAAAAAAGGACTTGTATCACCATATAACCTTCCTGCAGGTCAAAAAGCTCTACTTAATATGGGAAACAGATGACAGTTCAGAGCACCTGCAGGTCTAAATCTGAAGCTGGAGATGTTAATGGAACCTTCAGACAAAATAAACTTTCTAAAAAAATTAAAATATCAAAATCAAAAACTGCGATTGAGAGAAGACCTACATCTGAGTTTTTCACATCAAAGAAGCCTGTATGTGCTGAGAGATGATACTATAACTCTTGGGACATACAACCAGTGCTCAGATCTACCCTTTATCTCATCCGTTTTTTTTTTGTAAATCACTTTTAATTAAAAGTCTTCCCCCAGCTGTTTAGCAAAGAAAAAAATGTTTCTTTTTTCTCTCATTTAGCTGTGTTAACTGCCACATGGTGGGCCTGTTTCTCTGCATCAAGATGAATGATAGAATGATGCTTATAGCTCTATGGGAATCAGTAAGATCCAGTTTGTAGTAAGATCCACCCTGTTGCTGGGACTTTTGGTGTGGGATGGGTGTTAAACTCAATCTGCCAGTAAACTTGTCCTGTTCCTCCCGGCATAGAGAGAAGGAAGATAAGGTTTTACCTAGATGGCATATACCATATGTTAAAGATACGCTAACTAAAAGAAAACATGGCATCTGCATCTATTTGTGAAATGAAATGTTAATAAACCTCCCAGATGTGTCTGAAATCTGGATTTCATTTCAACTCATCATACACATTCTCTCAGCATTAAGATATGTCATTCTGTATGCTCACCGTGCAGACTCTCTCCTCCCAGTCTCTCAGAATTTTGCTTTTTAACCAAAGCCCTGCTGCCCTCGTACAGAAGCTCGATGCAAATATGGAAAGTGCCCCACTGGAGTCTTGCTCCATGACAGGACTTTCAATGAGCTCTGATGCTGAAACCATTAATATTATCCCAGGGAGGCTATGCGTATCAATTCACAACTGATTGCTCTATAAAACCAGGTATCCTATTTTGAAGCCAAACAAAGCATTGTCATTTTCGTAGCATTATCCATCGCTCTGCAAATTGCCTAACACCAAGCACCATGCCAACTAGAGTGCACTCAATGAGGCGTGTGTTTCGGAAATGAGCTGAAACCTCCAGATAAAAGCTTTAGATGGGTTGTGCCAGAAACACGATGAAGGCGTCAAAAGCAAATTTCAGATAGTTGCACCTTCTACTGTGTGTACTAAGGCGATATTGTTTGTGCTGTTTTCTGAATGCAGCATTCATACTTTTCTATGTGTGTTTTTACAATTTATGAAGTAGGTGTCAGGCTGAAACCCACAGAGTTGCGAGTGCTCTGCTCCAAGCGATATATAGCATTAGTCTGTGTTTTGTATAATTACCATATAAATGCCTTTCGAGGCATTTTTTTGGAGAAAATGTTGAGCTCACATAACACCAAAAACAATATTTTTCTTTATAAAAGCCTAAACTATCCACCCACTGGGGCTGGACTTTATCTCTCTATGGAATTAGCTACCCCCAATTCTAATATACTGCCCACATTGACAATAATCATCTTGTCTGTGGGGTTTGTAGACAACAGAGATCATTCTTCTGATTCTGTCATAAATTTGATTGTTTCTGTATCTATCCCCATGGAGGTGGCATAATCTTTCGTGTGTATTGGTGTATAATGGGCTACCATTGATGTCTGTTGTGGCTTTCTTACACACAGTGGTACAAAGTTTTCTTCTGGACTCCTGGAGATTTGTGTAATGCAGAACATAGATAAACTGACAAACTTTTCTGCTGTGATTTTAGCTGCGATGACATCATCCTCATCATTAGTAGCAGCAAAAATATCAAAGTTTCTCATATTACATCTGATTTTGCCACTACATTTTGATACAATTCTTGGGGAACAACATGTTGCTAACATGAATAATTTTACATATTAGATGGCTACAAAACACAACAGCTCCTGATGCCTAACAGAAAAACCTCCAGTTTCTACTAAACAGTTCAGTAGAAAAGTCAACCCTTGGAAATACTACATCTAATTTATTTGCCTTAACAAACTGCAATAGCTTTCCAAGAAACCAGGAAATGAAGGTTTACCCTATTTCCATCTCCATATTCCATATTACTTTTACATTTTTTCATTTAGCAGATGTTTCCCTTCAGAGTGACATTCAATTCACAGTAAATAAAAGTGCATTTCATGAGCACATATATGCAGACACACTCAATGCTCAACACACCACATCGGACCTCACTGATGCTCTGGGTGATGCATTTGCAGTGGTTGATGAAACTTTTTCAGGTAAGGACACAGTGCCGCTGTACCTGAAAGTGGAAGGTATAAAACAGCGAAACGGAGCTACAGCGGCTCGATGCCTCTGGGTGCGCAGGAGAGAGTGCTGCAATGTCACCTGATGTTACAAACTGTGCCATTTATATCATTTCTGGCCACAGAGGTCATTTGAATGGGCAGAAAGCTTTGAGGAGGAGTAACAGGGATTCTCTTCAAATCTTTTCAGCTTTGAAAATATCCTTGCAATTTCTGCAGAAAATAAAGATAGATTTTGCTCCAGTAATGGCTTTCAGGTAAATATGTACAGCATAGTCACTATTTAAATATGATCCTAGGAATCCAGTTCTTGTCACAACACGGTAAAAATGAAAATGAATAGATTATTCATATTTCACTGGTTCAACTTCTCATATGTTGAGTAGCATAAATGTCAGCTGATTACAATAAACATATTCTTTGACCAAATGCAATATACCCCAATATATCTATGTATGCATGAGTGACACTTTTATACCATCTTGTTCATCATCCACTTCTTAACAGTACAAATGGTGTCAGACAAAAGAATCATTTTTTACGGATAAATATTAATCTTAACTCCAGCGTGACCAAACAGTGCACTGTGATCAGATTTGAACTATACAAACATATCGATGGAGTGGAGATTTGATTTCTTGTAGGGCCTCTATTGTGTGTGACTGGATTGACAGTGTTAGTAAAATATTTTGGTGAAATATTACTGAGACGACTTGCTAGATTTACTTTGATTTCTAAACAGACACAGATGTTCACCAAAGACGTCGTACCACCTACTGGATCGTTCAACTCTACACAATATTGTCAGCACTGTATGCTGTGTAGCTGTGTATTAAATTTCTTATTTTAATTGTGTCAGATTGCAATTTTCCGATTATTCAATAATATAAAAATAAAAAAATGCATGATGAAAGTTGGTTTGATCACAACAGTAACAGTTTTTAACAGTGTTAATATTTCTATAATTATGGAATTAACATGTTTTTTGGTGATGTAAAAACACAGTAACATGAAAAAAACTGCCTCGTTATATACGTCAGACCGTTCATTGAGGAACTTTCTGTGCGTCTCTGTGTTTCCTCACGGTAAATTACACCTTGTCGCACGCTTCCGGTTGTCAGTCAAAGATGGCGCCCCCCTTGGTGGAAACATGTTATGTGTCTTGCTGTGCGAATCGTACTCCAAATGTTCTTTCTTGGGGGAGAGGAGGACTCATCGCTTTCGGGACGTGCAACTCGGTAGCCCTGTATGAGCCCAAGGTAAAGTCTAGGGTTTCTTGTCTGTGTCTGTGTTAGTCACACTGTTAGCATCTTAATACTCCATCAGCCATGGGGAGTTAGGGTACACTTTAGATAGATGGACAGATAGACAAAATCTTTTTGATCGCAAAATAAATTGCACTATTGAAACATGATTTCATATATTTTGGTAACATAAATGACAGTTAATGTTCTGTGTGCGTGTGTGTGTTGTAAAGAGCACTGTGTTGATGCTTCTGGTTCGTGTCCTCCGCAGGCAGTGAAGGTGCTGTCCGTGCTTAGTGGCCACTCTGGCAGGGTGAATGCAGTGCAGTGGGTCCATAGGCATGACTGTGGTAAGTCAGGAAGCACCTGTAACATTCGCCCTTAGACTGCTGACTCTTGTATACTTAAATATGAGTGAACTGTGGCATTGAAATAAACAGATAGTCATGAATATTGCATGAATTTTCAATATTGTCGAAAAATGGAGCATGAAGTAATCCATTTGCTGTGCAGCCAATGTAGCCCTTATATATGTAGGTATATCTGTGTTTGAAATGCATTATTTATAATGCATTGTTAAATTATCGTTAACTTATGTAGTTTAATAACTGAAATAAATTAAATGTGCCCTGTAGTTTAAAATTTTGTTTTTTGGGGTAACCATTTAAGTGCAGAGAGGCAGCAGTGGTGCAGTGGTTAGGGTGGTCACTTGACAATATAAGTTTTCAAATCATACTCCTGCTCGATTAAGGTACGTATCCTGAATTGATAAAAAAAGAATACCTTTTCACTAAATTGTTAAATGATTGTGAAGTTGATCATCTAATATTTTAAGCCATCTTGGACAAAGCTGTTTAGAAAAAAAAATAACTGATTGTATTATTTTTAGGTCCAGAAACTACCCTATTATCTGGTGGATCTGATAACCATGTTATTGTTTGGGAAGCTAAAAATGGACAAAAGCTTGATACGGTAACTAATACTTTTTTTTTACTTGTCATATATGTAACATTCTAGAGAGGAAGAACATGTGACACATCTAACATCAAACTTGAATTGCGCACACATGGCAAAATTAATAGATAGAAAGATAAAACAAGTGGGCTAGTTTTAAATCTCTTTTTAAATTTAACGAAGGAGTCCAGCAGTGACTTTTGAGTTGTTTTCACATTTTCCACTTATGAAATAGTTCTCTAAAGTTTGATCTGTGTGTTATTAATCTGTTTTGTTTGAGCTTGTTTGCGTGTTGCTGTTGTAATGTAAACACACTATGTTGTGCCATATTTGCTCACTGTGGTTTTTTGACTTTTGTAGTTCACCCAGTGTGCACGGTGTGTCGGTCACTCTGCTCCAGTTTTTGCAGTTGATGCCATTTATCTGGACAGTGAAAAGAGTTCAGAAATCCTCATTGCATCTGCTGCTTCAGACTCCACTGTTAAAGTGTGGCTGTTAAGTAATGGTCAAGGTGAGAAGTCTGTTGGGATACTCCATATCCACATGGAAACATCACTGCCAAATTCCTACTCTGCTTACAAATCTGTAATTTACATTTAGTTAAATTCACTTGCATAATTCCTTCCATTAACAAAGTTCATCCCACATTCCATTCCTGCTTGTACACAGTGGAAAGGTATGGCTGTCTTTACATCCTGATACTTTTTTGTTTATGTTTTTAACCCCCAGAGTGAAGTACACTGTTAAACTACTTGAATGATTTATCTATTTGTAATACTTGGCAATTTTTACTGGAGCAATTCAGAGTAAGTACCTTGATCAAAGGCACTTCAGTAGGAGTGGGGAAGCCATTTCCATCTTTTACCTCCTGTTAAAGGGGGCTGGCTGTAAATGAAAGCTAAGAACATTAAAATGTCTATACTTTCTCTGCTCTGAAAGGACTGAAATCAATTGTTTGTCCACAAATAATATATGTTCAGCTGATTACTTTAAGTTGGTTCCTTTCTCTTCAGTACTTTTATTTTTTTGTAGTCATGTGATTTAAATGTTTTGTTAATAATGCTTTGATGAAGTTTGGTATTAAAAATACAAAATATTTTTCTTTAAACCCTAAAATTTTGATATGTTTCTGAATATTTTAAATCACAATTGCTGTGTTAATGGACTACAGTTTTATTCACTGATGCATTTTGGGCATTATGAATTTATAACTTCTATGTTAACATATACCTGTATGATGTGACAACATTTAACATTTATTGTTGCAGTGATTTTCTCTACTGTATTTTGTAGCCAGTGATATGCTTCTCATGTTAATGTCTAGAGGGCATTAACTTTACTTGGCTTTTTTTAGTGCCTTGTTACTTCTCTACTGTTGGCATTTCTGAGGATGAACTGTTATTACACGGTGGCATTCAACAGCCACCTGTTATAATTAAATGTGCTATTTATGTGACCTGAAATTAGAATCACATGTAATTTGGTGTTTGGTCCACATTTCTGAAGGCTGACAAGGGTGGAATTTAAAGGTACAATGGATGATGTTTTGGGACAAAGATGAAAGTGGCTGTGTTTATCTGGTGTCCCGGGGATGTGTGGTCAGGGTGGTCTGGGGTGGAGGATGTTGTGCCCCCCTAGTCTGGCTTTCACCCCTCCAGGTGTCTGACTTCCCAGGGAAGCTTGCTGGTTGACAGATGTCACTTTCTGTCAAGACCATACTTTCAGGCCCTGTTAATTTCACACAGGCAGACAGCTGGAAATGTAATTTGGTTTGGGGCTTTTCAGATAAATGGTGTTGATGGGTTATGGACGGCCACACCAATCCTTTCCTTGGAAAAACACTGTGTAATCTAATTGTCATTTCTTGTCATTTAAAAAATTGTGATTTGTTTTTGTTAGTTACCTGCCTCCAGACGTTATCTTTTGGTAACGGGCTTATGATGGACGTTTCATTAGTGCTGCTGCCAGGCTGCAGAGGTAAGTGGTGCCATCCAATAGTCTAGTGGTGCTTAGAATTCTTTATTACCCACTAATACTGCTTGCATTCTGTGATTCCCCCCAGTTCTTGCATGTTGTGTATGGTTGAAAATTGTACAGCCAATAAGGAGACTGAGTTTTTTAGCCTGTTTGAAAAGAGAGGTTGACCTGGTTTGTTGTTGCAGTCCCCATTTTGGCCTGTGGAGGTGATGACTGCTGTGTTCACCTGTTTGTGCAGTGTGACGGTCAGGTAAATGTGTACACGTTGCATTGAACATATAAAACTGTCCACTGAAAATATCCAATGATGATCATTACCTGTTTCTGTCCTTTGCAGTTTGAAAAGGTCCATTCTCTACGTGGGCATGAGGACTGGGTCAGAGGAGTGCAGTGGGCTGCCACAGGTTGGGACTTGCAGTGTGTATGAGCACGTATTTGTCCACAATAAAGCCAAGATAAAAAAGCTGTATGAATAGTTTTGCCGTTTAGGCCTTCCTCTGTAGTCACCTATATAGTACAGAGATTTGCCCCTGTGGGCACAGCTGCCGTCTGTCTCTTTGCTTCCCAGCAACCTAAAGACCCCCACGAGTCCCTTCTGATGAGCAGCAGGAGGCCAAACCCAAGCTGTGCTGTGTTGCAACAGGGATGCGAGAGGCAGCTCCAGTTCAGCACTGTGTCTTTCCATAATGCACAAGGCTTCTGCTCTCGACATCATCCCCTGCTTCTCTTTGCCCAATGAAATATTCAAGGAAGGAAGTTTACTATGCCTCATAACAGTCATTTATTTTTTAAAATTTTTTTCTTTTGCTTAATGTGCAGATAGAAGCATTTTTTTAGCAAGCTGTGCACAGGACTGCCTCATACGAGTATGGAAGGTGTTTGCTAAGGGAAATAATGAAGCTGATGGTGATGATGGAGACACAATCAAAATGAAGGAAGATGTCTTTGAAGTGAAGTTGAAGGGTGAGACTTGTAAATGCTTACTTTAGTAAAAATTTGAAATCTGACTAAAGCATGAAAAAATTTGAATCCTTCCTGTAGCATCTTGTATCAAATCTAAAATTATTGGGTTTGGGTTAAAACAGTATAATGTTCACAGTACTTTACTCTGCAGCACCCAGTACTGTGGTACTAAAAGGTTTGAACTTGTAACTAGAATTTAACATTTTGCTTTTTAAAAAATAAAATGTTCTGTAAAAATAATGCACACTGTTGAGCTTGCAGTGGTTGTTGCTTCAGAATCAGAGGCTCTAGTTTGGACACATTAAAAAAATTCTGATACCACTGCACCTACAAATTGTTTTTTTTACACATAATTTGGTAATTCAGTTTAAATGGTTTTCTTTTTCTAACAAGCATTTTAGAAACCGTTTCCAGACATGGCCTGTGTTAATCTTTACATTTATGCATTTCAAAGATGCTTTTCTTAAATGAAATAAATAAAGTAAATGAAAGCCATCTCTCAGCAGGCAGAGGGCTTAGATTCATACACACGGTTGTTGAAGCACAACCTGTTTATTCATTACTGATGTTGTCATAACTCACATGTTCCAGCATTAGTCTCAGTATTTATTGAAGACACAAACGAATAGGAAGATGGGTAGAGAAAAGTAACAGGTGAGGAAGGAGTAGCTAACAGGTTTCAGTAGTCCAATAGTGAGTGTTGAGACCCTTTTTGAATGCAAACAGATTCAGAGGGAATTAATTCAGTTTTATCAGAGTTCAGACTGAGAATCAACAGAGTATACATTTTGAGCCCTTTGTGAAGAGAACCTGAAGGTGACCAAAGGTGGAGGAGTGCAGCGTTCCTAGTAGAATGCAGGGCCAGATCAGGATCTGTTTGTGTTTTATGTGCAAAGTGAAATGTATTCAACTGCCTAGTGCTCATCTTCTCTGTCACCCATGTGTTTTAGAAGGCTCATCCATTGCTTTTGCTGTGGCTCTGGAGACAGTCCTTGCAGGTCATGAGAACTGGGTCTATGGAGTACACTGGCATCCTCCATTTGTCACAGGTAGCAGAAGCCATTATTACAGCTGTGTGTGTGAGTGGGTGTGTTACATTCCCAGTTCAACCTTAAGACTAATCATGTATTCACTGTTTTGTCCATGTAAATGTTTATACTACCCTACCCTACCAGGTCATTGCTCTCTTACAGTTTGGACAATCCACGGTATTCTCTTTTCTCCTCTAGGTGGCAGTGTGCATCAGCCCATGATTCTACTGTCAGCGTCTATGGACAAAACAATGATTCTCTGGGGTCCGGAGGAGGTGTCAGGCGTGTGGCTGGAGCAGGTCAGTCCCAGAAAAAGTTACCCTGCTGCATCCCCAGCCCTTGGTGGTTTTAAGGAGGGAGCACCTGCTCTGCTAGCCATCAAATTTGTAACTTTTCATGGAAACCCTCCTCTGACAGACTGAGGTGTTAATATGCTCCATAGCGGAAATGTCCATGTGTTTGGAACAACACCGCAGGGTCCCTTGGCTTGGTTGCAGCTCTCATATGAAGTCCCGATCCCCACCAAAAAAAGCTCTGGTTTCAGCTTGGACAGCATGCTTCCCTTTTGGCAACATGTATTTATTTATTTTTTTGTCCACTGACTTGCGGTGTTGCCCATTTGTTGATATATTATGGGTGCAATAGAGGTTAAGTAACTTGTTTAAGAGTACTGCTGCAGGACCCCCTGGACTTGAACAGGTTGCATGTCTGTGCCTTTAACCACTGTGACATATTCTGGCCTACTGTTAAGAATGAAATGCATTACTTTAAAAAAGAATCTGAAATTTTACAATTACTAAAACTTCTTAGTATGTTTGGACTTTTTCATTGGGGACTATTTTATTGTTTTTTTTATTATTTAGCCAGTTTATTGTTTTTTTTATTATTTAGCCAGTTTTTTTACAGTTATTTCAGCTTTATCTTCATGTGTGTTTATATAAAATCCTTTCTCACCTAGTTTTGGACTGTGGGTGGTAACTTTTCCTCAGACACAGGCCTCCTGTTAGTGGCAGGACTTTTGCTGTTCCTAGAATTGTACTCTTCTAGACCGAGACTGATGTTGTCATTCCTGGGAACTGATGGAGCCAGCTTAGGGAGCTGCCAGCTTCAGCTTAGGGATCACAGCCTCAGGTGCTCCTATCACCAGTGGGACTACCTTGGTTTGTTCCTTCCACAGTTCTTCTTTCAATCCCTGATGTGTGTGCACATGTGCATATAAAGTGTATGTCTTCAGAGTATTTAAACAGTAGGTCTCCTTCCACAGATATGTAAGTAGGTGTATCTGACCACTTTGTTCCCTTTCAGACATTACAGGTGACTAACTTCTTTAGCTCATGAACTGTTGAGTGCATTCGGTATTGCGTTTGTCAGATGACTATTAATAATGGTCACCAAATGTGTGTGACTGATGTGAGCAGTGGTGCATTGCACGCTAGGTGTGTCTCCAAGGGTCCTGGTACCCCCAACTACATATTTTTGTTTCGAGTGTGCTACACGGTGCATGGACTGAAGAGGGACCAGCAGGAAAGCAGCTTCTCTGATGCGTCTAGCTTCCTCAGCTGAAGAATAGAACATCTGTTGTCACTGTCAGCACGCTGCTAGGCTTAACCAAAAGGTATAAACCGTTAAAAGCCAAACTCCCATTTGAGCGCAGAGAGTTTTTGTTCTGGAAGTAGGATTATAGAACACTGAGTAATCCCTTCCTTTTTATCTCTTTACAAGAATAACATACAAACTTTCCACCGCTCCTTTTTTTGCGGCAGAAAGGTGCTAGTATTGGTGTAGGTGACTGTGGTGTAGAACTGTCACCTTGCAGTCTGAAGGTTGTTAGTCTGCTCACTCTTTGTGTAACATCCACGATGAAGGTATTTGCCCCGATTTGATACAGTAAGAACACCCTGCTCTGTAAATTGCTGAACTGTCTGACACTAAGCTGCCTTGGACAAAGGTGTCAACTATATAACAGTATTAAAAACCTATTGTATTATTTAGTAGCATATTGGTTTGTTTTTTTTTTTTATTCAATGGGACAGTGAGGCCATTACAATTACTGTAATTCACTTTTCTGACTGGCAGGTGGTGCTCACACTCTTTTTGTTTTTTTCTTCAGAGGGATTTTTTTTTTTTATTTTTTATTTTTTTGCAAACGACCAAGCATGCAAGGATTATTTTTATTTACATGCACTCCCACTTAGCATCTATAAGTTTTGATTGGCTAGCTTTGAATATTTGTGAAATCTGGGTTTACACTTAATATTAACCATCCAAGCCCAGAGAGAGGTGTGTTTTTGTAACCCCAAGTGAAGAGGAAGTACAAGTCCATTGACAGGGTCTAAATGTGGAACCCAAGAAGCTTTAATTTCCACTGTTAAGTTCCTCAGTTTTTTTTTTTTTCCTGTAGTCTTTTTTACTATTTGTTAACTCACTGCAAAGTAATGACCAACATCCCATTGCTTAATTACCAGATTCACAAGCGGCGCTCGCCTTGCAATAATGAGTGTAATTGGTGCGATGTAGTGGCAGGCTGGCGGCGGATTGCTGAGTAAAACATATCTTACTAATGACTCGTCCTTTCAATTAAATGCTGAGGGGGAAGTGATGGAAGAGTTCGGGCCCGGGGGAGAATTCTCTGGCCCTCGGTCTCGTTTCACTTTAACGTAACCGGTCCGTCATAGTCGGCGGGACCCGGGGGGACGGGGTCCGTCCTGCGTGTGAGCTGAGGACAGGGTGCAGAGATCCTCAGGGTTGTGAGGACTGTCACCAGTGCAAAAAAATGTTTTTGATTCTGATTGGCACAGATTACAGGATTTTGGACAGAAAAACTGTAAATCAGAATGTGGATGCCATCAGAACCAGACAGGATCTGACATCATAATTTGTTAGTCACTTTTTTTTTCTCCTTCTCCACAGCTGCTGCAGCTATACTGTTTCCTACCCAGTGCCACCCATACCAAATGCTTCCTCGCGGGGTGTGCATTACTCAGTCCTCATGCCTGTCGCGGTGTAATGAAATATGTTGTTTTGTTCATTATTCACTGGCAGTTAGTGACAGGATTTGCACTGACTCAAAGATTCATATTGTCCTTGTACTCATAAACACAAATTAATTCCCTTTTGCACTCAGTAGAGCTGTGAATGATGCAAAGGCACATTGTGACTAGAATTCAGAAACTGTTGGGTTAATATTTCACCGGACATGCTAAAATATGTCTTTCTTCCTGCTGTTGCTACAGTTTTCACCAGTAGCTTATCAGTTCAGTTCCAATGCTTAAGACCACTCCTGCCTGTCTTAATCAAGGTGTTGAAATTGCGAAAACCCAGTAAGTGCCGTGTACAGGATCTCTGCTGAAGTTGGCTAAGTTATATATTTGGTAAATGGATCCTTGAAGCATATTAAAAATGACAGTAAATCAGAATTATTATTTTATTTTTTATTTTTTGATGGATCAGCTGCCGGTTTAAAGTGCCCCTGTAGGTCACTGGAGTGTTAAAGAAAGGAAAAGCAAATAGAAATGTTATGCTTGTTCAACAACATTAATACTTTGCAGATGGATCACTTGCACGTGCGTTTGTCACCACTGTCTGGTTGGTTCCCCCAGCTGCTACTTTGCTAAACTGCAGATGGTGCCAGTGTGGTGCACATTTAATATTTAATTAATGCTGGAATTGTGGCCTTTAATAATCCCCGCTTCTCTCCTGGCCATGCTTGGATTAGTCACATTGAAGTGCATCCCATACTGAACTCACAATTCATGTTGGCTGAGTTTCAGAATTTCCATGTCTGCTTCTTTTGGTTCTGCGAGGTGTCTTATTTTCTATACATTTTTTTTCTGTTATTGACATGTTGTGCTGTCCTGTGTTTGTGCAAAGATGGGTAACCAATTAATTTCAGAATGGTTTTCAGAGAATCAGTCTACTGTTTTTTTTTTTTTTTTTGCTTTTTTAACCATTTTATGAATTTTTGAATATTACACAGTTTAATTTTAATACATTGTCTTTGCCTATGTATATTTAGATTTTTCTATATTTTGCATTGAAAATCCAGGTCCAGGTAATGAATGTAAGTCGAATGTATGCAAACAATGAGTGTACATTCACTTTAATTCAACTTGCTTCTCCATTGTTTACAGCTGGTATCTGGTGTTCCTCACTGTTAATGATAAATAATAACATGAAGAACATTACATGTTGCATGGGATGAATTGGTCAACTCGCAGAATTGAATAGCAGTTTGTGGAAAGAATCTATATTTGTTTTTTGTTTTAAATTATGTTAAACTTTAATGTTGACTCAGTGTTTACAGGAGGCCAGTAACATGTCAGGAGAAGCAGAAAGGTAATTTTGTACCCTACTGTTACTGTGTGAGAACTCAATAATACACATCTATGCGGGGTTTTCACATGATAACAGTATTATTCCATCTACTATTATCCACACCTGGTTAGATGAATAGTGTACTGCAGCAGAGTCCTTTTCTTCAGATGTTCTGGTCTGCAATTGTCTTCTGATACCAGTTGTGTTCATAAGTTGAAGAGCCCCCATGTTCATGATTTAGTGCATTGGTGACATACTGTTTAGGAGGTGCGTACAGGATAAATCATAGGACTCACACACGTACAGCCATATAGCAATTTATTTCTTTGTCCCTTGCTCAGTATTTCATGCTGTGTATATCGTAAAAAAAAAAAAAAAAACGCCTAACCTACACCTGAGTACTTGAGAAATAATTTGCTAAGATTGGCATGAAAAGAGAATGCAGTATGATGTTTTCATATTATTTAAGGCTTCAATGGGGTGTGCAGCATGAAATTCCTAAGAAATGAGTGTCAGTGTTTGCAGGAGGTCAGTAGCTGTTGAGAAGAAGCAGAAAGGTAATTTTGTACCCTACTGTTACTGTGCGAGAACTCGATGATGCACATCTACGCGGTGTTTTCACACGATAACAGTGTTATTTCATCTACAACTATCCACACCTGGTTAGATGAATAGTGTACTGCTGCAATCCATTTCTTTAAATCTGCAGGTCTGCCACTGAAGCAGGTCTGATGTTCTCTGAAACATATTCTGTTTTTGACAAAAGCACTCTCTTTTTGAAATTTAAAAATGTTAGTAAATGTTTTTTCTTTCATTACATGTTCTTCATGTTTGTGGAAATGACCAAATCACTATTCTTACACTGAACGTTACTCTAAAGATCTTCGCTTCAATGAAATGATGTACTTAAGTCAGTTTTGACACATTTAGAATGTGAAAAGAAGACCGAAGCTGGTTAGAATTGCTTCCTCACATTCAAAGAAGGATACTCTACATGGATTGAAAGTTAATCATTTACATAGGTAAATCATTGCAAGGTCTTTGGTTGAAATTTCAGCTAAATGTAACACAACTTTCTCATGATATGATGTAGAAAGCAGGATAAACAACTTTTACTGCTTTTGTAAAGGAAGTAGTCATATATTCTGCTTTATATAATCACTGACTCTGACTTTACTGATTTATTGACCTGGTTCTACATTTGTACATGTTGGTCATCTTAATCAGTTAGATGGAAATAGGTCATTAACTATTTACTATTCCCATTATTTCTCATAAGAAAACAATGGCCTTGAGTAGAAACCACTTTTTATTTTCATGCACATGTGTATCCATCCATCCATTTTTTTGTTTCATCTATACAAATTGAGGAATGGCTTTTGTACAAAGTCTGCCATCATGATATTTTACATTTTAAATAACTATAAGTTGTGCAACCCGTGTTTTCATAGCCGATTGGGTGTTGGACTTCTTCCTTTTAATTAAGTTTTTGAAAGTTTAGTTTTGACTGTGAAGGCTAACCCATCTTTTGAAGATGAAAATGTTCTATTCCTGGTTCTCTGTACACGCCCTCTGGTTACCCTTGCAAACACGAGGCGGAAACGAAAAGACAACATTCACTTCGTACAAACTTTGATGCTTTTTTGAAGAAAAAATAAAGTTGATGTCGCTGTTGCCTGATTATAATTCTGGATCTTCATAAGCATTTACTTAGTAGTTCAGCATTTTTAAATATTTCATACTCCCAGTTTCTGAGACTAGATGCAGGTTTTTTTTTTGAGGGAAAATAAATCTAAAAATAATGCTGCTTGTGTAAGAGTGTGACTCTTTGTGGTAGTCTTAAATCCAGTTCCTTAAAACCCTCACATTTGCAAGATATGCTTTGTCTTCACAGTTCTCTTGTGTGGCGTGGAGGATTATGACAGTTTTAATTATAAAATAGATAGCTATATTCTAAAAAAAGACATAAAATCTACTTTGTGTTATTTATTTTTCCCTTTTTCTCCCTTGTAGCACTTGAAACTTTTAAATGTAACAGATGGGTAGATTAAGACAAAACATACCCAAGACAGAACTGAAGTTTTCTGTACACTTTACTGGAATTTTTTCCATTTCCTGCAGTTTTTTATGCTGTTAGTCCTGCAAGTGTTAAAGCTATGCATTTTTCTCTTTAGTGGTCTTTACCTATATATAAATGTTCATACTGTAAACTTGTAATTAGCACTATCAACAGTCAACAGTTCTGCCTTCTTGGTGTGATATCCACTTAGCGATTCATAATTGATTCATAATTTATTCAAGACAGCAGCTTTATGGGAACGTCAACCCATTTTCTACTCAGTTGGTGCTGAGTTTTTACTTTGTGTGTCTTACTGCTGCTTGTCATATTTGCAGTTCAGGTCTGTGCAGACCATGGGAGCAGGGATGAGAAGCCCTTTGAGAGTGCGAGGAGGTCTACTGTATGGTGTGTGACCTCGAGCCCCTTGTCTCTCTTCCCCAGGTGCGGGTCGGGGAGGTGGGAGGCAACACACTGGGCTACTATGGCTGCCAGATGAGCCCGGATGGGTCAATGATCATTGCCCATGCCTTTCACGGTGCCTTGCACCTCTGGCAACGGGATCAGGGAGGCGAGGTGAGGTGTTTCATAGTACCCCTGCCACAAGACTTGGCCCCTGATCTCTGTGTCCCTACCCCTAACCCTAACCCTGGGAAGGTCCTTCTACCACTTGATCTTCCCTTCTGTAAACCATGCGTAATCAGTGTCACCAATATGCCAAAATACTGCACATCATTATGGATTATTGGAACAGTGTTTTTTGTATATTTTAACACAATAGAGATAAATTAAAGCAAATTTTTGTCCCAAACATCTTGTATGACTTTATATTTACTATGTGGTAACATGGCTTTTTCCAGGGGAAGTGGACTCCGGGAGTGGTAATATCTGGCCACTTCAATGCTGTTCAGGATTTGAGCTGGGACCCTGAGGGGGATTTCATCATCAGTGTGGGCTCTGACCAGACCACCAGGCTCTTTGCTCCATGGAATAAGAAGGGCAATGCTGAGGTGATGGCTCTGCATGTGCTGAAAGCCATGTTCCGTCTCCCATCATTTGCTCTGTTTGCAGTGTTGCTCTGTTCCCCTGGCTCCCTGTAGCTTGTCGCAGAAACCACACCGTATAGGAGGTTATTTACATTTTTATTGGAATGTTTACAACTCAAGAGGACAACTGCCAGTCACTTATCTTGTGGAGTTAAGAGTTATTTAGACACAGCTCCATCTTGGCAGACCCGATCCATGTTTTATTGCTTTTGGGCCTTGGAATTGCTTTTTAAACATCTGACAGGTTGGTCTTGCCAAATGAGGTAATGTTACAGTCAGTGTTTCTTTATCAGATTCATTCTCACTTGCTACTTGCTAGCCGTATGTCTCCTTGATTACTTTTTTATGGTAGGTGATGCACTGAGAAAACCTTTTTTTGAACTGGGATAATTTTCCCATAATTTGGAACTGATTGAGTCCTTTTTTGTAGAATAGTGAACACATAACTTTGTAGTGTTTGTAGTTTTTTTTTTTTTTGCTGTCTTCAGCCCAATGTGCCCATGATCCATCCCTTGACAATGGGTTGGCCCCTTCTCTCATGTCCTCAGGTGACCTGGCATGAGCTTTCCAGGCCGCAGGTCCATGGCTATGACATGCAGTGTGTTACCATGGTAGGACGCTTCCAGTTTGTATCCGGGGCAGACGAGAAGGTTCTGCGTGTGTTCCGGGCTCCGCGCAACTTTGTTGAGAACTTTGCCAACATCTTGGGAGTGCCTCTGGATGAGCTAATGGCCTCTAGTGTGAGTCTTCCTAGCTATTCCAAGAGTCCTTACTTCTAACTGCACTTTCCACACATGCACAATATTGTGACTTGTACCCATGTGTGTTTACATTCCACTTATCTAGGAGGCCGCCAGCCTTCCCGAAGGTGCCAGCACTCCGGCCCTGGGCCTCTCAAATAAGGCTGTGTTTCAAGGTATATGTTCTTCATGCTGATTGTTACTCATGTTTGAGCACCTGTCTTGCTTCAGCTCATGTGGGCTTCGTGGTGTCTCATAGATTTTATTTTGCCAGCCTAAAGCATTGTTACACTGGATGCACGGAAGTCAGTGTTCCATCTTCCATATGGTTCATGAAGCAGATTTTTCATTAAGGATCTATTTGTTCATCTGTTTTGCGTAAAGAAAAAGCAGCTTATTGGTGGAAAATTACAAGTGTTATCTTGGGAAAACTATAACTTCACAAAATCTTGAGGATGAGCGGCACAGTTATAACAATAGCAGTTATGAATTTGACAGGTGCATGTTGGCCACTGCTGCTTTGTGAGAGCTATATGGAGCCTTTATGTGTGAAAAAGTGAGCTGTTAAAAGGATGCCATCTGTCTTGGACTCCTGTGTGTTGAGTGATTCCTTTGGTTGACAGGTGAACTGGCAGCCCAGAGTCAGGAGGAGGAAAGGGAGTTCAACAGTGTATCGGATCAGTACTCTGAGTCTTACTTCCATCCCCTCAGTCTGACAGGTATGCCTCATCTCACCTCTACCTATAACCATGCTGTTGGCCTGTACAAGAATGACTTTTCTCATCTGGTAGACTGGGTTTAAGAGGGAAACCATCCTTAATTTTTTGGAGGAAACACAGTGATCTGGTGTTACATACATAAATTAGGCTTCTTAAGTCACTGTATCTTTGTTTTAGTGTATCAACAGGACTAACATGAAAGCTGAGTGTTCATCCATGTGTTTAAATGGTTAGTTAGATAACATTATATGAGACAGAGTTACACATGCAGATTCCAATCACTCTGCAATCAAAAATCCAGGGGAAATATGAATATGACACAACAAAATGGAAAGTTAGTGATAATGCTAGATTTAGGCAGCACTATGATTCAGACACACAATTGTACACCCAGTCTGTGGACAGGAGGTGGCCCAGGGGCTCAGCTGCCCACTTGGTCTCGTGGCACCTGTCAGCAGAAGTTGAAGACCTGTCAGCAATGAACCCCTCATTGGGTAAATGAGTCCCTTCGCCGGGAATAACTCAGGAAGCGGTTCAAGCCATCATGTGTCCTGGGTTTGTGCGTCTCCATCGGAATGATGCCTGTGGACCATCTGAGGCAGGTCTAAGGCTCCATTCCTTTTGCTATTTTGGTCCTGCGTCACAGATAAGCTAGTTATCCAGGTCTGCTGCATATTCCCAGAATACGGAAGTGCTGCAAAGATCGGACACGTGAAGCCTAAATGCTATTTCTGGAGTGGGAAGGCTGTCTGCACTTTTTTCTCCCCCTCTGGTAAACTGTGGGTTACTGCCACTACTGACTAGGGGCTGAGCCTCTCTAATCTGAAATAATAATTAGAAAGAAGGCTGATGTAATTGTAGAGTTTAAAATTTGATGATTGTGGGCAGTAATGAGAGATACGAGCCAAACACAGAGTTGTTAACAGAATAATGCAGATGTTGTAATTTAGTTTTGGTGGCTGGAAGAGAAAAGATTTACAGTAAATGGTAAGCAAGAGGAGAATGGACTCAGAAAAGGGCTGTGTTTAAATTGCTATTAAAAAGTGCTAAAAATCTTACATAAGTTGGCTTTTAACTCCTTGTAGGTTAAGTGCAAACTTCCCTGGGTTCTCAACAGCCGTCTAAAATAAAAGTGAAAGGAAATCAAAAATATCTGCTGTGGAAGAGAGAGTGCACTGCTTATGAGGCCATGAGGGTGAGTTGCTCTGCGTACCTGTGTGTGAGCACGGTATTAAACAACACACTCTCTCCCTATGTGACAGAACCACCTCCTGAAGATGATCTCCTCCAGAACACACTGTGGCCTGAAGTGCAGAAGCTGTGAGTACTGCTCTGCACGCACATATAAACACACCACCGTATACTGCCAGTCACACACAGCAATTTCTCTGACTACAGTGTTGCCATGGCCAGAACCCAGGGCCACTTCCTGTCACAACTCCTGTGCCTCTTGCATGTTGGAGCCCCGCAGGCTGGTGCTAGCTTCTCCATCTGTAAAGTGCATTTGTTTTCATTAGCCCAGCTGGGCCAGCAGAGCATCCTCTCCATGGGTTGGTGGCTTCTGTCCTGGCCTACAGCATGGCTAGATGGGTGGCCTCATTTTTTGTGCTGTTCAGTGACCCACACCTGGTAGTCTCCACTTGGGTTTGATGTAGCGCAGTCTGTTTCTATGTTATGAGCTCCAGAAACCAGAATTATTTCTTAGTACATAGAAAGTATACCACATCATTTGGAGACATTAGTTCTCATTTAGTAGTAAAACACCATGTTTCTTTTGGTTTTTACTATATGCAATGATCAGCTACCCAATTAAAGGAAAACAGTCCTCTTAGTAAACTGTACATCCAAAGATAAAAATTAAAAACGTAAAAATACAGTGTGATTAGTTCATAAGTTTACATATATGTGTTTTTTGTTGTCATCAATTGCCATTAAGTTTATGTCAGCTCCTGGTGACTATAGATAGTAGATACAATTGTGTTGGGTTTTCAGCCAGCTAATCTTTGTTAGAGGGGTGTTCACAGTTGCAGTTATTGTATCAATCCAGCATACATTTTAACTTTTTATCGACGTATATTCAGTACAAATTTAAATCCTGAAGTTCAAGAAAGGTGATATTTCAGGATGCTTGAGCTGACATCTATTCATTTAGCAAATATCTTTCTTTAAAGCAACATACAACTCAAAGTAAACAAAACTGCATTTCATAACATTCTGCATTGGCTAATCTGGAAGTTTCTCTAGCTAGATCAGTGGTCAGTTTCATTACCTTGAATCTCCAGCTCACAGCTGTACTGGTGGTTGTAGTGATGCTATTGCTGTTTATGTTGATTATGTTTTAAACAAAGCCATACCAAATTTGAATTTATCTTGCTGAAGGGTACAAGAGCCTTACCCCCCCTGTACTCCTACCCAGCTTTACTACCTGTTGTCCTAGTTAGGAGACTGAGAAGACTGATAAGATCACCTCACTGTTTTTCAAAAGCAGTGGTGGGATGGTGAGTCACACACTCGGAGTAGTTGCTGCTATAATAGCAAGGCGTGCTTGTAGCCAATGCAAAAGTTTAGGATGAAAAATAAGTTTTGCAGCTGTTGGAGCTGTTTTCCTGATTTTAGTCTATTATCATATATCTACCTGGACTTCCCAAGTTGGCAGAACACAGAAATCTGTGTGTTGCCAGGTTGTTTGAAATGGGAAATGATAACATGATATTTAGCTGCTCTAAATAAAGGTATATGCTAATTATTAAACAAATTATTTTTACTATTGCCTACATGTTCAGGCTTTTCCTTCACACATTGATCAGATTCTTTATTACAGATGAACAAATTTGCACTTGCACTTTTAATGTTTCTTTTTCCTCCAAGGTGGTGTAAAGCCTGTACTTGATCACAATGAACTAGAAAGTCATGTTTCCTTGTTTCTTATTATTAGACAGCGGAATGAGCTGTGGTCTTCATTCCCCGACTACTGTGCTGAGACTCGAGCTGAGTGTGTTTTCACCAGTTCTTCTATCCATTGAAGTGCCGTTAATAGGACTTGGGGGGGGGGGGGTACCTAGGTATTTCTAGCTGAAAGGCCAAAATGTCACTGTTTGGCAGGAGACAGAACCCATAGCAAAAGGAGATATCCCTGATGAAATTCCAGCTAGTTTTGCTCCCACAGAGCCATCCTCCACACCAGAAAGGTGTGAGCTTTCATCAGTCTGTTATCACATTGTTAATGTCCCTGTCGACGTCACCTCTCTCTCCAGGTATGGACACGGCTTTGAGATATTCTGCTTGGCATCCAACAGTGCAAGGACTGTCGTTGCTTCTGCCTGCAAGGTAATACACATGGAAAATAGCCTAATTAGTGAGGTGGAGACTTTCTTTAAGTTTCTGTCTGCTGAAAAGCAGATTTGTGATTGTTTATGGTCTTTAGTGACAAACTGGGAGAAAAAAAATTTAGATTTGTGTTGTTATATTTGACTAGGAGTCTAAGATTGGCATTCATTTGTTAGCAGCGTGTCTTCGTTAAATTTTGGTAAAAAAAACATTTTGGCTTTTTTTTGGGAGGAAAAAATAAATACTAGGACTCTGAACTGTCTTTTCATAGCAGAGAAGGCACAACCTGTTTTCCTCCTCAGTCAGTAGTTGTCAGTAAAGAGCATTCAAACAGAATGGGGGGGGGGGTCTCATAAATTCGATTGGCTTCCACTGTTCCACTTTAGCCCAAAGTTAACAAAAACTTTAAAATAAACAAAAAAAAACCTCTCCCAAATGATGCTAGTTTTTATGGTAATATCTGAGGTTTTTACAGAACCTAACCTGTAAGGGATATCTGGTACTATTAAGTTTTAACTGATTGTGAATTACAGATAAAAATGGCCCAAGTTACAAAGAAAAGCCATTATGAACAGTCCTCTGGTCTCCCATGTGTTCATAATCTAAGAAGCCACAGTATATTTTGAAAAATTTCCAAAATTACCCACAAGAACACATATTATAAACATATTAATACATTCGATACGAACCATAAACACTATAGATTCTGTTGAATTACATGATAATACAGTTATAGTTAGACATAGACTTGAACATATTTTAGCGCATTTTGTTTTAGTATGGTTTAGACATTTAAGGGACACTGTGACTTGCTGTGATTTCTCCACACGTGGTAATCAGACCAGTTCCCAATGATGTTTCTGGCCCTTGGGCAGAAAAAGCTGGTCACCTCTGAATTAACATAACTTCAGCAAAAAGACACAATCAAATAATTAATCTTTGGAAATAAATTGTGATTAATACACTGAGTTATTAGTTTATTAGGTATCCCTGTCTTGTACTTATGTTCCACCTCCTTCAACCTTCAACAGGAATTCATTTAGACATGCAATCTACAAGCTGTTGCTATTGTGCAGGAATGTTTTATCAAGCAGAAATGATTGCCTTGTGTATTTACTACAAATAGGACGGCTGCACAGTCATGCTGGAAACAGCCCTTTTCACCTCATCCCAAAGATGCTGCAGGCTACTGAAGCCATGAAAACTGGCTGTGATGTTTCTGGAATCATTTGATGATGATACTTGCCCCGTGATATGGTGCATTATTGTACTGTAAGTGTCTGAGTGGGATAAACAGTAGCCGTGAAGGGATGACAATGGTTAGCTACAATATTTTGGTACACTGCGCCATTCAGATGTCCTTCAGTATATATCAAGGGTCTTAATGTGTGCTGGGAAAACATTCCCCACACAATCACACTACCACCATCACCCTGTATGGTTGGGACCAGACAAGATGCTTGTGCCAAAGTCTGTTCCTCCCATCAGCATAACGCAAAATGAAACCAGATTTGTGCAACCAGTCAGCTTTTTTTCAACTTCTCAGTGGTCCGGTTTTGATGCTCCTGTGCCCACTGGAGGCTTTCTTGTTCTTTGGTGGCAGCACTGGCATGCAGCATGGTCTTTGGCTGTTGTAGCCCATTTGAGACAAAGTTTGACAGGTGGTTTGTTTTGAGATGATATTCTGCACACCCATCATGTCACATTCAGCTTCATTAAGGTCACTCATTTTGCTGATTCCAGAACTCAGTTGACCATTATCATGCTTGAAGCAGTGGTCTGCCTTTGTTATGCCACATACTGCAGGCATCCTGTTGGAATGTTCAATATTAGAAAGTGTGAGGTGTTCCTAACAAACTGGCAATATATTGTATTTGTACCTTGAACAATTTTAAAAAATCTTATGAGTTTAGTTTCTGGGAGGATAAAAATTCTGGTCAGGTGGGAGAGTAGAATGATCCAAGCACCTGAAGAAGGTGTTATTCCCAGGCTGCCCTTGTCTTGGTTTTACCTGAGTGCTGCTGACATGTCAGACAGTGATGAGTGACAGGGGACACATTTTAGCATGTTGCTTACAGTCACCCAGGGTCCAACAGATAATGATCAGTGGGTCAGTCAGTCCCCAACCCCACAGACCTTGTCTGTGAGACCTCAGACAACAAGATGGATGGCCGCTGAAGACACCACCCTGCTTTCTGCATCCTAGCTGAGACTGTTCTCCCCATCTCAGGCGTCTCGGGCAGAACACGCAGCCATCCTGCTTTGGAGCACACACACATGGAGGCAGCTGCAAGCCCTGGTTCTTCACAGCCTCACTGTTACACAGATGGCCTTCTCCCCCGACTGCCGCTTCCTGCTAGCCGTGTCCCGGGACAGGACCTGGTCACTGTGGAAACAAGAGGATCTTGCGTCTTCAGACTCTGCTATGTCATACCAAGGTAAATCCCTAGAGAGTAAGTCTAGCTCCAGACAGATGAGCTCCTGTTCCATTGGGGGCCCAAGTGAGAGCTCTGGCCTTCCCATCTCCACTTGAGCTGTGTTATTACAAGTAAGTTTTGTACACCAGATCTAAGGTGCCACCCTTCTTCTGCCCCACTTTATTATGCACAGATTCTCACCTTCTTGTTTTGGCCATTCAAACGTGCAGCTCTTTTCTTCATAGCGCAGAGCAACTCAAACCCACAGCCATTCAAGCCAGCATAGAGCACTGGACCAGTGAATCTCCTTAATCATACGCACATGTGCCTGCATTGGTCCGACCATGTCCTGCATGTCTGCCTAACCAGCTGAGACCAGCCAATCGTTGGGCTCCCACCCCTGTCTCAGTGGCTCATCTGGCCCCCCAGACAAGCTTTTAGCGCAAGTCAACTTTTATTAAGGCTTCGAGGCACGGCTGGCGTGTCGTCCTTGCCGACACTGCCTGCAGATCTGTCTGGAGAGGCGCTAATGCGCTGTCCTGGCAGGCTGGCCGAGCAGAATACAAATAGCTGCTTGTGGGAGGGGAGCTGGGGGTGGAAATTAAAGGGAGGGACGGGCTGCCGCGTCCGATAAACACGCCTGAAACCTCGTCTAGATGCCGCGCAAGGAATCGACCGCAGTGCCAGGAATCATATCAAAGAATTACTATTTTGTCCCTCTGCTGTCTCTCTATCCCCTGTCTGTTTACACCCCGTGTCCCTGCAGAGCCCACCTTCTCCCTCTGTGCTCACACCAGCAAGGACACATCTGTGCACACACGCATCATCTGGTCATGCGACTGGACCCACGACAGCAAATACTTTGTGACCTCCAGCCGGGACAAGAAGGTGATGTTCAGTGTTGCACATTGAGAGACGTCACAAAGGAAAGCATGTTTTGGGATATATGTGATGTGTGAGGAATGGTCAAAAAGAAAGAGTTGTTTTCACTGAGCCTGGAGCATAAAAGCAAAAGGACATTTATTTGGTGTAATGAGAGCAGGAAACCTAGTTGAGTTTCTAGTTTTGCATAGGAGTTTGCAGGCTTGAATCCTTGGATCAAGGAACTTACCCTCAATTACTGCAGTAAAAATTACTCAGGTATATAAATGGAGAAAAATAATTGTAAGTAGCTCTTAATTGGCAGTCATTTTGGAGAAGAACATCAGCTAAATGAATGAATATAATGACACAATGTCATCGTTGTGGTGACAGGTCATCATCTGGGGAAACTGTAGTTGTGTGGAGGCCCCTGTGGGCCTCTGTTCCTCGGTGTTGGACGTAGGAGATTCCTGCACAGCGGTCAGCTTCTGCCCAGCCTCCTGTCCTGATGGAAGGTGAGGCTGCGTCCACAGCTCTCACACCTTAATCATACCATATTTGTGTGGCTCTTGTGTCCACTGAAACAGTACTATGTTCATTATGATTATTAAATACTTCACATTCCATGTGGAAGTAAAAAGGAAGTTTTTATAGATGGTCTCCCACATTGGGTTTGTTTATCTGTTTATGGTGTGGTTGTTGCTCATTAATATGTGCGATAAAACTACTGGAGAAGGACTGGTTAAAGAAGAAAGCTATGGTCTACTTGTAATGCAGTATCTTCTGGTAGAATTAGGTAGAACGTTGTGACGTGTTGTACAATAGCAAGACGTGGTAGTATGGCAGTGTGACTTGTGGTAACATTGACTCTCCTGCAGTTACCTTTTGGCAGCTGGCCTGGATTGTGGCAGCATTGTGCTGCTGAAGTGGAGGCCACTGACAGACACATCCACTGGAGCAGACTGGACACGGTGTGGGGAACTGGACTGCTTGTATCCTTTACCTGCTCGATACCTGCAGAGTCTGGACCTTGAATGGAATCTAGTCAGCCGTACACTAGAGTTCTGGGTTTCCTGAGAAGAACATGCTGTTTTCCCTGTGGATTTTGAGATCAAAAATCAGAGTAGACTCTTAAGTTTCAATCACAGCTGAAAACACCCAAGATGGAGTGTGTAGATTGTATTGGCTGTTAAGCTGGGGTTATTTTAGTTAAAGCAGTTAATTCTTAACTTGTAATAACACTGACATTTTATCAAATTACAGTATGCTAAGCTTACAGGTAATTACTGCTGTTGATTTTTGATTTACTTTGTGTCTTTTGCTAATTTTTTCCTGATGAATATGTTCAGTCAAAAGTATGAACCCTTTATAATATGGGGCAGAAGAATAGCCAGCTGCATATGTCAGTTAAGCTGCAGCTCAAAGCAATCATCATAGGTGCGTTTTCCAGCACCCCCCGGCAGTCTTTTACTGCAAGTCTTCCTATGGCTGAAATGAAGTAATTCAGTTTCCAGGACAGTAATAAGCGTCTGGTTTATTACTAACGTTCTAAGCACTTAAATAATGAAAAAAGCAGCCCAGTAAATGAGTAATGTGGATTTAAGGAATTGATCATAGGACTCCTAAATCAAGGTATAATAGCAGTAATATTTCCTGTTATGTTCTTCTTGGTCTCTGCAGAGTCAGTGATGCGGGTCAGCTGCTTAGAAAAGCACAAAAGGGATGGAGACAGTTAGCAGTTGTGTGAAATATTTATTTAAAATTGGTACTGTCTGTAGCATCTGCTCCTTTCTGTTCCTGTGCTACTCATTTCAATGAGTTTGACTGGAGTAGATACCATCCGTTTGGTTTAGCCACACTGCCACAGCATATTGACCGTCCTGCCATTGTCCAGTCATGGCATGTCCTTAACGTAATATCCTTCAGGCAAAGCCACACCTTGACGGTCAAACGGCTACGCTGGAGACCCAAGGTAGGCCGGGCTGGCCATCGAGATGAGGAAGTCAACGGCTCCTGGATCCAGCTGGCTAGTGCTGGAGCTGACCATGCTGTCAAAATATTCAATGTCAACTGGCTAGCTGTGTAGGTCACCAGGCTGAGCACTGCACTTGCTGATCATCCCTCTGGTGCTGTTGTATGGTCAAAGTACCTGGAGCTCCAAGTGGTCCTGCTCTCATATCTTGCACTTTTAAACATTTTGTGTGTTACTGTGGGGATTAAGAGAAGCTTTGAAATATGTGCTGGTTTTTGTATTCATTTTGGTATTCATTTTGCACCAACAAACAAATGACTTTGGGTTAGGATGGACCAGAGAGGGTGACTGTGTGTGGGAGGAGGGAGGGGGGGGGCACAGAATACTAACAGATGGCAGGGGAGCTGAGATCTCATAGATTTATTAAACAGAACTTGGTGTAATCCCATTTTAAGCACTGCCACCTTTAGTGTAAAACAAGTGATGCCACCAAAGAAGCACTGAGATCTGTGTGGGCCCTGAGGGCAACACCTCTGTGTCCTTCAACTCTGCCGTGGTTAGGTGCGAAGCACATGAGATGTTGTCTTGGTGCAGTGGAGTGGGATAGACCAAATCTAGGGAAGGCAATGAGATTGTTTAAATGTGTATCTCCCAGGGTCTGTATGGCTAATAAAGGGATTTGCAGGTTAAAGGGGGGAAAAGCATTTGCTTGTCACGGATTGCTGTAGCAGCACTGTCTGCCGAGAGGAGCAGAGTGGAGTCCTGATGGAGCAGCTGGTTGTTGGAGACATGAACTGTCATTCTCTGAAGCCCTCCACCAGAATGAAATCCACCCAGTGGCCATCTTTTTCTTTGTTTAATTTTGTTTTTCATTCAGAGAATTTTTTTTAATTAAATGTTTTCTCACTTTGTATTAATGCAGGTTTTGTTGAAATACTGAGGTAGGAAGTACTTAACATCTCTGGGATAGGCTGAATAAGAATAATCTGTTCTGTTTGGTTGAAGTGCTGTGTGTGAGCTGTGGTGACCTGCCAGCATTGCAGACATAGGTGAATTAGGATCAAAGTTTGATGGTCTTTTTCAGCTCCACACACACTGAAATGCCTGGCATTGCAGTTACCAACTGCATTTCTTTGACGCACAGCTCCATGCCTATATGGTACTAGAACGTATTTCGTAGCGAGGAATATTCCTTTTTTTGCTTTTATCAGCTACTTTTCCAGTGCAGGATCACAGTGGTCCAGAGTCTGTTCTGGAATTACAAGGCAGGAAGCGGATTTCACGGTTTGTGGGACTTTGGTCCATTGCAGGACAATCATACACAGCAATACAACCACACAAACCCTTACAAACGGCTCTTTATACTGTGGACTGAGAAAACCCACATGAACACAGGATGAACATTAAAAATGCAGACTGAGCTGGATTTGAACTCATGCCTAAGCCTGCAGCCCCGTGAAGCACCTGAACTATCTACTGCACTGCCGTATAGCTCAGTGTCATGTTTTTATAGGTTCCAGTTTGGGCCCCCATGTAGGAGAGTTGTAACTGTGGTAAAACATTTTTCTCTCTCTTAATGACATTCAGTATGGAGAGCTGCTTGCTCACTAACACCCAGAGGTGTTCTGAAAGTCCAGGTTGCACCGGTGTTCCAACAGGGAAAGTGGCCTTTCTTCCTCCATCTCTTTCTTGTCATAATTACTGGGCGCTGTCAAAAGGTCATTGAGTTGAGAAGCAACTTTCTGTCTAAATTGGATCTTTTGCCGTGGGATAATTAAAGCGTCGAACTGCACTCAGATGTTCTTTATTGAGCGAACAGCAGGGGGGTAAAGTTACCATGGCAGTGCCTTCACTTAAATAGGATAGTTAATGTAATGGCGTTGACTGGCTCAGAACCAGGCTGCTAACCTCATATCGCCTCCTGCAGAGAATACGACTGACATGCATCTCATCTTCTGGCTTCCTGTTTTCACAGCATCTGTTAATCCATTAGTAACTTTTGGTTGTACTAATTTTGTAAAAGCCTTCAATAATTTATAGGATCCCTGAAAGGAAGCAAAAATTTATTTTTTTAATCCACACTGACACTAACTTAACCGGGAAGTTTGCTGGATTCTGAAGGTATGCATTCATTGTCACTTATTTCTAGTGCCTTGTTGTGGTTTCACATGTTTAGAAGATTGTTTTCTTATTATAGCTTATTTTTGCTTATTAGTGTTTTTGTACCCACTGTTACAGTGCCCACAATGCGATTTTTAACACATTACATTTTTTAATGTATAGGAGGGAGAAACAACAGGAATCGTCTTTCATTGGGGAGTGGCATTTTCCATACATCAATGTGGCAGAGGGCAGCATAGCAGTAATCTTCACTGCCTTGCAGTCTGAAGTTTTAAATACCGTCCTCCTCCTGTGGGTCCTTTGATCAAGGTACTTAACCTGAACTGATGCACCAATAATTACTCGCCTGTACAAATGGGTAACTCATTTTAAGTGACCTTGGACACCTTGGATAACAGATAAATGAACAAATGTTGCAAACATTATGGACTGTTTCATTATGGTTGTTGAATATAAAACTTAACGTGAAAGTCTAAATACACCCTTTTGAATAAAAAGTAGCTTTCATGACTTGATAGTATATTGTTTTTGTCTATTGACTTTTTCAGGTGTCCTGAGCAGTTTACCCTTTTCTCTTTTATCAGAGATAGCTTGTCTAAATGGACAGATTTTTTTCAAAAGACAAAACCTCAGCTGACAAAATGCACTGTTAAATTAATATTTTATTTATGTCGCCAATTTTTGGTGACCATTTGTTAAAGGACTTTTCCCCGGCAACCTATGCAGGTTTTTACAATTCGTTTGCCGGGAGCCTTCATATGATAAAACTGAAAAGATCAGTAGTATCTTCAGGAATTTATATGAAGGTTTTGTCCTTTTAAAAAGGGCTCACTTTTTGTAGAGAAGCAATTAAAGTTGATGTATGTCATACAGAGTCAATATCAGCATCAGTCTTTGTTCACTTTCACAGGCTCACCTTCAACACTGCTATAAACACTTGCCTCTTTTTAATAGCTAATATCCTTTCCTGCTGCAATATTATTTCCCACAGGAAAACACCCTTTTGAGTACTTATCCATTTCATTGAGATGGACAATGGCCTTTGTCACCTGATTCATGTCCCTGGGCCTCACTCATGCTGTTTAGGCTGTGTAACCTGTGATGCTTAGACTGTGTACACTGTCATTAAGGCTGTGTTTATGTGTGTATTTCTGAGAAATAGATGATGGTCCCTAAAAATATAAGCTGTAGAAGAGTTCCCTTTATATACTGTACAATAAGCTGATATTTAACAAAATCTGAAGTGCCACAAGGTTCTCACAATTATAATGGCCATTTCTTTGCGATTATCTTTTTCTTGTTGAAATGAAATGTTCTGTGAAAGTGTAACAAACATTGCAACACAGTGATCATGCTGAGCTGAAATTTCTTCCTCTTAGCAATCCATAAGATTAAATTTGTGTCGCTGATTCTTTTTTGTAATGGTGACGAACATTGGTACATTTTCTCAGTGAAAGAATACCTCATATTCCTTATCAACCTCTATAAATATTGGGACAGTGAGTTCAGAAAACTGTTTTGCAACAGTTCTCTTTAAATGACTATATGATTTAAAAGCGTTGATGGTTCAGACAAAATAAATACTGAACTGTATGTTTTTCATTTCCACTTTATTTAAACATGATGTGAAAAGTAAAGGCAACCTGTTACATTGAGACATGAAAATTAGCGCATGGTGCTAAAATAATCTTCATGGATGCTGCAGAACTCGTGATACTGTGTAATATTCATATTATACAACTCTTTATCACTATGCCTACTATACAATACAGATACAGATACTGTATATAAGAATGAGTTGCAAGTTTCCCCTTTGGGTTTAAGAGGCGTGGTTCTAAGTGTTGAACAGAGAATGAAGGTGGATGTAGAGATGTACATAAGGTTTGGAGAATTAATGCATTTTTCAACATTGTAAAAAAAACACCGGTCTATTTTCAGCAAGTGGACAGAAAGCAGTTTGGAGTGACTATGAGCCCTTGATCTACAACAATGACTGATGGTTCAGAGATTCTCCTTTACACACGGGGCAAAAGGCAAAATCAAATTACAGGGAAAACCAAAAAAATCATCGTCCTTTAAAATGCTCAGGTGCAGCATGTTGGAATAAGAGTTATGTGTGACCTTTTGAATTTTAAAGAAGTATAAGAAAGAGCAAGCAGGGTTGCTAATGACAGCAAAATTAATTTCAATTTCACAACTTATTGTGCTGTGTGGAATAGCAGCATTAACGTCATAACTTCAAGGGAAATTTGTTCCACACTTTGGCTTAGACGTTTACTACTTGTCCTACACCTTTTTCTGAATACATTTGAGAGAGGAATGAGCAGAAAATGCCGACTGAATATTTCGACCTGTAACGGTTTGCTGGGGTCCAGGCCTCGTATAAAAGATGTCTGCAGAAATCGGTGCGATATGTCGTGACGACTGCAAAAACAGAGGGTGACTTTATGTGAATTAAATATTTTATTTCATGCCGTCTTGAGGAAGCCAAATACCAAAGATTCCATACATTGACACCATCAGGGTATCAGCAAAATGTACACAATCACAAATGTTATATAGAAAACGTGTCTGAAGAAACAACAAACTCCAGCGTTGCACTTGGTCACAAGTGTCCTGTCTTCTGAAGAGAGTGGGAGAACCCAAGGGAGAAGTGAGAAGAACCCTTGGCTGCAAGGTTGTCTGTGTTGAAAAGTTGCCGTTCTCACATCCGCGGGGCACAGCCTGAAGTTGTACTGCCTTCACACATCCTTCCTCCTCCTCCTCCTCCTTCCCCTCCTCCTGTTCCTTTGCCCTTCCTCCTGGAGGCCGGTTTCATCAGCTTTGGGAACGGGCTGGCCGGACCTGCTCAGACGTGTCCCCACGGCAGCCGAAACGGCCCGTGTGTTTTAGCTCTGAGCTAAAGAAATCCATTACAGGGTTATACAAATTACAGATGTCTCGAAATATTTTTTTTCTTTTTTTTCCCCAGCCAATGTGACCACCGATCCTTTGGTCACTGACTACTGTATAAGACAACAGGCATAGCTTTCAACAGACATCTTTAACTAAAACCAAGACACCAATGGTGAAACAAATCTATTTAGACTTTGATAAAACTAGCTTATTCAGATCTTGTTTACATTTTGTTCATGTGATACAGGTAACAAGGAAAATGACAACAGCTATGTCTACAGCCTCATCTCTGTGTGCTAAAGCTTTGGACCCGTTAGGGTCCTGCAACTGATTTTTTTTTTTAGCTACTGCATGAGGTATCTTTTCCTGCTGCCAAGTGGTCTTCCACAATTTTATTGTATGACAACAGACCCTTATTTTGTGTTACCCTTCCTGGTACAATATGTTTAGTTATGAAAGAAGGACCATAGTGGAGTTTCCCCACTAGACATTTTAGGCAAATGTGTATTCATGTTAAGGTATCTTACATATCTTAGCTGAACAAAATCCTGTTGTGTGGAATTCAGGGCAGGCTGTTTTTTTTGTTTTTTTTTTTTTTGTTTTTTTTTTTGTCTGACCAGCAATAACATGTCTGCGTACAGATTTCTATAGAAAAAAATCCTATCAAAACCCTACCCAAGTCATACTCATATGCAACAAATATTAAAAAATGTGAATTGTTCAATGGTGGCACAGGCTAAACATTTCCTTTTTGCTCTAGTTTTCTGCTTCTTACTGCCGTGGTACATTAGACCTGTTTGAAAGCTGTAAGAAACGGAAGAGACAGTCAGTGGCATCCAAACAGACCCACTGGGATGGATCCTGTGCTGTAAGTTGGACACATGGTCTAAAGGTTGTACAGTACATGCACACAGCAGCCTCCTTGGGGAAAGGTTTGCGATTCCATGACTGGAATGTGTCCCTGGGCAGCGTGACCGCCATTGGTCCTTACGGGCCATCAGCCACTCAGAGAGGGCGCCATCGACACCCACCGGTCTGGAAGACTGTCCTCAGCCTCAGCGAGAGTCGCTCGATTAGCCCTGTTGGCAGGATCGCAAGCGGTGGACGTGTGCACTTCCGTTCACCGGTGTGCGCACATACATGGAGGTACGCGGAGACTAACAGGCCTCACCGCTGCCTTGAGAGCTACATTGTTCAATGTGTTTCATTTAGATCCTGGATTCCTCAGTATTTATTTCATGCTCATTCAGAACGGTTTGTGCTGGGAAGAATTAAGAGGACTTTGTTGCTCTCGAACCAAAACAAAAGCAATGTCAATGCCTTACTTCAAAGAAAATAAATGATGCAAATTGAGCAAAGTGGAAAATGTTTTGTGCATATTATTCCATGGTAAAAGAATTGGCCCCTGGTGTAAAGTGACATTCGCTAGTTAACTGCAAAATCTGATATTTCAGTAATCCCACATGCCATGAGCCAATACTTTTCACACCACTGAAGACACCCATATAATGCAAAGTAATATCACACAAACCAGTTTGTCTTACATAATTTTTGTCATGTCATATTTAAGATTTTGAATGAGACCTTTAGCACCTTCAGTCCCCCTATCCTCCCCTCCCACCCTATCTGTGGTGACTTCTTTTTTTTAGCAAACCCAAAGCTTATTCTGAAGTCAAAAAGCATGGTATTTACATGTTCATTACGGTTATGTCTGTTGCACCCTTAGTCAGGTGTGAAAGCTCCTCCTGCTGCATCTTTACCTAAATCCAGGCATTGTCGTGAAATACTCAAGTCTGACAAGTTCACACATGGTCAAGTATATGACAATGAAAACCAACATTAAAAAGGCCTTAGAAGCAGATAAGGCTACAGGCCTGGTGTTCTCCTCTCCGCCACCTCTGCAGTGTGACTGGGGAGTGTAGGTGGATGGGGGGCAGGCGCTCTGGGTATGGGCCCCAGGCCCAATGGAACAGACCCTGTATGGGTATGGGCGAGGGCAGGGGGAATTGGGTGGTGGTGGTGCTGGAGGCGGGGGCACGTGATTGGCGGCGCACTTGGTCCCATGCGCAAGTCCCGTTTCTTGCTGACCGCATCAGTCTGATTGCAAATGGTTGGCTTCTCCCCTCTGCCTCGTCCTCCATGGCACTGGGTGTGGCCTCACAGGCCCGAGACCATGACCCTGTATGAGGGGGGCATGTGTCTGTGCCGGGGACTGGAGCCAGGGCTGCCCGTGGGGCTGGCACAGCTGGCATCCACTCCCCCTATGGAGGGCAGGTAGGCGTGGTGTAGAATGGGCAGCTGCAATGACAGTCTGCGCTGTATGCTGGGAAGAAGAACAAAAGACGGGCCATAAGGGGCGCATGGACATATCTCTAAAATCTAAAATAACAAACAAACAGTCATTTGCCAAATGATGTTGGGGTTAAAGACAAAACCACTTCACTTGTCTGCTATCCATGTGATTTGGAGTTGTGACAGGTGCGATTTTAGCTAAACAGTTAGGAAATGGTAATATATAATTATACTAGTAAAAATTGTTGAAATAACACAGTGAACATAAAAAATGAGCACCTGAGTCGTAAAATGAGAAGACTGCATATTTTTAAATAATTTGAAGGTTCTATTATACACATGAGTAATAACGAATGCATTTGTATGTGCAAAGTCTCTAAAGTGAGCATTAGCCAACATGGTCCAAGAATGACACAGACATTAAAGTGCGCTGTCCTTGACTGCATGTGGTATCAACCACACAATGACTGGCCAGTGATTGAAACCTTCACCTGGACCACTGAAGGTGCTCGTACTCAAGCAGCCAAGAGGACCAGATCCGCAAGCGCTCTCAGCTTTGAGGGATGGATAAAGTGCATTTCATGCTTGGGCCTGGTGTGACAGTGCACACTGCTCAACCGTGTGAGACACATTTCAAGCCCATTACATAACTGGCATTTGGTTATGTAAAAAATTAAAAAAAACTGAACGAAAAAAATTAATGTTCTCAACTCTCTTTATGAGAGATCTTTAATGGGCCAAAAATAGCAGACTATATCCTCATCAGCATTACAGTTTATTCTGTATACTGTCATAGTAATATATATACTCCTGTTTTGTAAAACAAACTAAGTAATTATATCCCACCCATTCATTTAAGCAAGCAGATACTTGAAATATGAGATTTTTAAGAGAGTGTGGGACCTCTGTGATAACCAAATGGTACAACTAATTATTGCATGCATACGTGCTTATGAAATGATCGTAAGGAGTTAGACAATAAAAGAGAATAAGTCATCTTGGACAAAGGTGTCAACTGAATACATGTTAATAGTCACTATACATCACTTTGTAGAAAAGCACAGGCTAAATGGAAAAAATGTAAATGTGAAAGTATATACACACACACACACACACACACACACACACACACACACACACACACCCCAACTGTTGCCCAAGAGCGATGAACTTGTATATCTCACATACTGATGAGCAGTAATGGTGAGAAATGACTGGCAGTAAACAATATTATATATGGTGCCTTGAATGCTGCTCTACATGTGGTCAAATATTCATGCATCGGGAAGAGCTGTGGGTATTCCTCTACTCGCTGCCATCTATTTTCATGCTCCGGCTCCTGCAGTGCCTATAAATCACTGGTTATGTAAGCTTTCTCGACATCTCTCTTGCTGCCTTAACAGAAGACCCTTCTTAGTGATGTACGAAACACCCTGTCCCCCGATCAAGTCAGCTCTCCTGCACAGATGCACACAGTAATGGCAAGTGCTGCTTGTTTGGCTCTTGGACTCGCGAAAAGGGTGATGCTAATGTCCAGTTAGGCTGAGAACCTCCTGTGGGGCCCTGGGGTCATGGAGGAAGAACAGGAGTAACGATATCCTACTCTGAACCACGAGAATCAGGAGGTACTGCAGGAAGGTAAGAATAATGCAATGAGAGGAGGCCTTTCAGTTTGCCTCCACTTCGGCTGTCCGACACCACCCTAGTTCCGTTTCCTTGTCCGCTTGACTTTTGAATGGAACTTTGCATCTACTACAGGAAAGGTGAGTATTTCCAAGGATACTATTTCCAGTTGCTCTTTCAGGAGAGAGCTTTTAGCATCACCCCATTTTGTATGAAGTCCATAGTCATTTTCATCGGCTACTCTTTCCACATCCACGTATTTATTTTGGCACCACCAGGGGTTACTTCCATCAGTGCAGTCCATCAGCGCTCCCTGGAGGACCTCCCAGGTGTTGGCAGCATTTACAGCTCCGATCAGCTAACATCCATCATACCATCATGCTGTTCTCACACGTGAGCAGAGAGGTCTCAGCAGGCTGACTCCTCCTATTACAAATGGTTCAGTAACAAATTTTTCTAAATACAAAACATTTTTTTCCTGGTCAATCAATTTTTTATTTATTTTTTTAAACTGATATATAAGCTAAAATTTCTGTAGCGAAGTCCTCTATGCAATTGTATGCTGGGCCAGTGGCATTTCCCCAGGTGGTGCCAGCAGAATGAGGAAGGCTGGTTTCTCTGGAGGAAGTGATACAGAGAAGGTCTCTAAATAAACTCCCCGCCATCATGAACAATGTTTCTTACCCTCCAGATGCCACCTTGGCTAAAAGGAGGGGCTCCTTCTGCAACGCAATAGTCCTCAGAATAGCTGAGCTGTTCCAAGGTGCACTGAGGTCATTCCTGCCAATGACCATTAAGCTCCGTAATGACTCCTCATGCTATCAAGGTGATTGCATCTTAATACCTGAGTGATACTGAACTTTCTGTATAGTTTTTTATACATGTGATATTTATCATGACATTCCACAACGTTCCAGTGTCTTGCCACTACTTTATTTGTCTCTTTTTATGCACACTTCTGCAGCCTTGTGTCGGTTTCTTTGGTTTTTATCTATCACCTTTTTAAACATCACCTTTATTTATGCTACCAGGCAGTAGTAAATCTCACCCAAACAGAAGAGGAGTGTGGGAAAAATCACTTCCATAGTGTTTACAACCTATGTGTAATGGTTTTCCCAGTGATGTAAATTTAGTTTTAATTTTGATGCAATGTTTAATAAAATGTGAAAATAAAAGGCATTGCAGACCATTTCAAATTACTATAGCTAGTCTTCTACAGAACCTACACTGCAAATTAACTATTAAGCTCTTGTTGATCGTGACATGATGGTAAAAGCAACTTTGAAGTTAGAAACAAAATGAACAGACTTATGGCCCCAGTTGTGTTTGTATGAGGAGCCAGTGTGTTTACTGAACACGTTTGGACACTGAATGAGATCACCTTGTCTGGCCTGCCAGGTATGAAAGACGAGAGTGCTTACTGCTCTGGTGAGTTGATGTCCTCCAGGGGACCCCGGTTTATTCTGGATGGGTCCACTGAGCCCCACTGTGCCTGCGGTTTCTGCTCCAGGTGATTCTTCAGCATGGATTTGTCTCCTTCTGTGGAGGCGGAAAACACAGATTCACATTCTGCCACTGTTTTTTATAAAGCTATGAAAATCCAAATAAATATTTGCTTCATGCCACAGAACCAAGAAATGCATACGTTTAAATGTGCAATAATCAAAGTAAACAACCTTATCTGTTTCTCAAACAACATCTGGAGTGCTTTGAGTTTATCCTTTTTTCTACAGATTTTCTTTGCATGTTGTCCCAGTTTTTAACCTTCTACCATAAAATTGACCTGATTCTAAGATCACAGCCCTAACTTGTACTGATTGCATCTCTGGAGAAATAGTAAAACACCATGTTTAAATAAAAATAGGTTAACACAGAAAAACAGTTTTCAGTAACTTACTTGTCCTAGATGCCTGTAACATGAGATGTTAATATAGACATCATATTTTTTTTGTAAATAAATGTTTTAACTGCTAAAACCCTCATTCTGACTAGATTAGAATTAATAGCTCATTTTGAACTTCCCAGGCACAAAATTCATGCATATTAAAACTTATGATACATACTGTTAAATCACATTTACTGAATAAAATTACCTGGTGCTGTTTAACTTACATATTTGTACAACTTTTTTTCTGTTTTAACAAAGTGCTTCCTGACTCATATTTTAACTAGTATTATTTTACAAACAACGTTTTATTTAATAACATATATTTTCTTATTGCTTAAATTAGTAGAGATTATTTAAACGTCATACTATATGTATGCAGTTAGCTAGTAATGGCTGATGTTACGCAACTTTCCCTTGTCCACAGTAGCTACGTTTCTCCTGAGAAAATTCTATCCTGCCAAAATTTGCATCATATGTTTTAATACGCCTCAGTTTCTTATTACACCACCTGTTATACCTTCTTTTAATAGCTGTTCAACATATGCTGTAAAAATGAGATTTGCCCTTCACATCTTCAGCTATTATATGAAAATATCCTTTTAAGTCTGTGAAAAAATACCCCTGCTGACTTTTTATTGACAAATACAGAAAAAATAGAGTGCAGTTGCCCGATGGCTCCGTTTGGTCATGTCATGTTACAACACAACTTTCTGTCTGTTGCACGCTGTAGCATATGCTTGAGTTACTCATATTTCAGTCAGGAGCAGATGCAGAGAGGGGTACCTTGAAACATGTGTTCGGATTTTTAATGAAAATATCGAATGTTTCATATTTCTTTTTACAAAAGGGCCATTTGTTTCATGGTGCTTTATTTTACATTTCATATTGTGTTGCAACAGAATGTTACATTGCACAAAATGTGGCAAAATGCAGAAAGAAACTGCTCTCAGCATCCTATAGATTTGCATTAAATTGTTTAGGAGCTTAAATATGCCGATTTTATCATTTCAATTAATAACAAATAAAACAATGAAATACAAAGCAAAAAAAAGCCAGCTTTGGAAAAAATGCCAAATTTGTGTACATATTACATTTGAAATTAACTATTTAAAATATTAATTAACATTGTCATAATTAGTATTCATAAGTAGTATTATTATTATTAATAATAATAATGATGAAGAAGCTGGCATCCACTACATTAATGATGTTAGTTTTATAATAATATTAATAATATTGTCTTTACTATTTCCTCTCTCTTGAGAAATATCTCAGCTGTATTCAGATAAAACATTTGTACATAACAACCTCAAATGGGCCAAGTTATGTTTTTAACTCTATGAAACTTTGGAGCCTAAAAATAGAAGCTCAGTAAAGGAAAGGTGAGGTCCTGTCATTTGGTGACTGTTGGGTTTGGTGGCCAAGAACTAAAATAATAATCCTAAAATCTGCGGTTTGTAACATGACCTGGCTTTTGCAGCACTCACTGCTTTGCTAACTGGTCAGTATCCTGCAAAGTGAAATGATTTTCAGTTCGGTTTATTAACCAGTTAAGATTAAGGTCATAACAAAATCCGGATAGGATTTTGGTCCCCATGTAAACGCCGTTGCACAGCTATGCTGTAGACGCTGCTGTGATGCCATTTGCATTTCTGTATTCAAACATCACTTCCTCCATAATAGAATCTTAAACGTTTCTTGTTGTACAACAAAGTTTTTTTCGGTTTCCTCTGAATTCTTGTAATAGCAATGCTGTATGAAAACAAAAAATGTTTATCTTATGAAAAACTGAAGCTTGATACCAGTTTTTGTTTGCCAATTTCGAATGGAACGTAAGCTGAAAAAGAGAAAGCACGACAATCAAACGAGTGAAGTTCCTTCTGCAAAGACTTCTTAGAAATCCCAAAAAAGGCAATCTAGCTGTGAATATGTGGTGATTAGTTCAAATCACCGCATTCAAATTTTTGTTCTGGAGCACAAAACTGTCAGATTTGCATGTAGAAAAAAGCCTCCTTAACCCTGTGTGAAGAGGCAGTTTGGCAGCAAGCAGTTGCGTAACGGCGGAATGCGCTCACACATACGCACAGCCACATGGGTGAGGGGATGAGCACTGTTGAAGACGCAGCCCACCTGGCTTTGATCCTCATTTAATTGTACCGAAGACAGCCTCAAACATGCACATCTGAGCTCAGCAACACAGCGTGGTGCACGTGCAGGTTCTCACAACTCCACACCATGCTCCGGTCTTCAGTGCTGGTAGGAGTTGGGTTAGGAGATAGAGCCAAACTAGTGGTGTCCTTCTGGCCCAGCCACTCCATGAGGCCTGCTTGGTGAAGGGTGGGGGGTGGCTGCAGCTGACTGTGTGTATCGGCAATGACTCACTAAGCTTCCCGTCTGCTGCAGGCTCATAGACCTGGACTGCTCATTATTACACAGACACACACACTTTCACGCACAGTCAGAAAAGATGCTATATGTTTGACTGGTGTAGGTATGCACAGAAATCACCAAAGAGTGCTCATGTGAGCTGCCATTTTGGCTCTTTTGCATAATGTTTCTAGCTTCTCTCCAGCTTCCTCTCCCTTCTCCCGTCACCGTGGTAATCTCTCGCCCACGGGAGCTGAGCAAGTGCCTGGGGCCTCCAAAGCTGGGGCTGCGTTTCAGAGAGTTCACTGAAACCAAAGCTATTTGGATGGATCTTGCACAAGGGAAAGGACCTGCAGCCCGATGACAGCTGGTCTGAAATTCTCACTTGCCACCAAGGAATGCTGCTGCAGCTCTGAGAAGGGCTGTGGACTATTTTAGTAAAAATAAATAAATAAATCAGTAAATGAATAAATAAATAAACACACAGGAAGGATGTTAATTTCTGAATTTACTGCATGTCACTCTATGGTGCGGTGGGGTGGGACTCAGCACTAGCTTTTTACCACAGATGGCACGCATGGCACACCCACCGATTCCAACAGTCTGATCCTTCGTCTGATTCAAGATCTTTGAGTGCAATACCAGAAAGGAACAGGGGCCTTGTCGGTGCCACTGGAATATGTTAGTATAAACGGCATTGGTGACATGTGGTATTAATAAGCTCTGAGGTAAGTAAATTTTGATGAATTGCCAGTTTAAGCACAGCCTCTGTAATTCATAAACGGGGCTTTTTTACTGCTAATGATGATTTTAAGAAACGAACCGGCAGGTTTGTTGTAATGGACTATTTTGCATTCATGGAGTATTGTATTTCCTTCTGTTTTATTATGACATATTAAGATGTGGGACCAGGACCAGGGAAGTCAGGTTTAATGGAGCTTCAACATGATGCAGTGCAGTCGCCACCTCTGTTCCTCTTTAATTATAATATTTATTTTCCCAGTTTGAAAGGAGCTCCGTGCTGTAAAATTGTAGAAAGGATCATTAGTGTTCTTCCAGTGGAGAGCAAGTTGCAGAACACATGCTTCTCTGTAACAACCTCAGCCTAAGAATGAGGTGAACAGATCGGCAGGAAAGGGAATGTTTGAATCGTGGCCCAGTGAGTTTTTCCTCATGATGCTGACCCATCCGTGGTGGACCAGTTCTGGGCTCACCTCTGCCGTCTGTGAAGTTGCGTATGCTGAGGATGTTGTTGAGGTCCTGGAAGTGGTTCTGCTTGATGTAGGGTGTCTTCTCTGGTGTGTCCTGCAGTTGCATGGTCACCTCTTCCAGTTCCTTGTCAAGCTACACACATGAGTGTGACAAAGTAGGTTTTCACCATTTGGCATATATAAATAAGGTACCAGGACATTTGCAAAGATCTACACCTGAGGAGGGAGACCTGTTCTGCAACAAAGGTCAAATGGGAGGTAATAAGTACTGATGCATTTGCTCTTTCTTTGGCTCAGCTGTAAGTCCACACCTGCTGCTGATCATATAACTATGTCACATCCCCTCCAAAACTATATATCAGACTGTGTTGGATCAGCGTGGTTATAATTGTGCAACACTGCCAGTGCAAATCGTGGCCAGAAGCCTCACCTCTGTTATTCGCATTCGGAGTCGATGGTTATCTGTTTGCAGGCCGTCCAGCCGGGATGTGTTGGCCTGGTTTACACTGGTCACGGAAGTGGATGTCTTTGAGTCCTCCTTCTTTTGGTTCTGCGTGAACTTCAACCTCCTGTTCTGCGTTGCTGCATCTGGATTTGTTCTCATTGTTATCAACTGACATGGGTAGGAGTAAGAAAGATACCATAATGATGACATTCAGTACACTTGTTTGGGACAAGTTTACGCCAGTATTTTTGCTTTGATGTCTGATGGTGGAGGACTTTCGTTCTGAGTTGAAAATTTGCGGATGATTATCATCAGAACATGAAAAGAAGTTTTAATTACCAAATGCATGTTCATTATAACCCACCCCTGCTAAGCCAACATCAAAATGAACACCAAGTGGTACATCTTAGGCTGAAGATGAGACACCCGTTCAAATCCATAGCTTCCAAAATATGTGACATTCAGTATAACGAATATGACATTGAAAATATGAGAAATACCTGGTTTGACTGTGTAAAAAGCTATCGCATGCCACTATTTAAAACACATACTTATATCTAGAACCCAGACTTATAGGGGCCATAGTACCTTTGAACAACGTACTTACCTTGAATTACTGCAGTATAAATTAGCCAGCTTTTTTAAAGCATCAGTCATTCTAAGTAACAATTTTGCAAGCTGCTTTGGATAAAAGTCAGCAAAATCAATAAATGTAGTTTATGCATTCATATACTTAAGATAGTTATTTACTTTGCACCTTTGTTCATGGTGACTAACAGTGACTAACAACCACATATCCACAGTTATGCACTAAGACTCTGACAAAGTCAGAAGGTCAAAGTCACAAGTCACAAAATTAAATGTCAAGGAGCTGAATTTTTTTGAATGAGAGAAGTAGCGTCATACCTTTGGCACAAACACCAAACACAGCGTGATGGTACTGCAGAAGATGATGACAAGGGCAACAATGCAGAACTGCACGTTGGGCTGGTCACGGGTCAGGAAGGAGACAGCGGCGCCGATAATGCACATGATACCCACGTTGTACACGCTCATGCCGATGTACTTGCTGTCGTTCAGGGCAGGGATGCTCACATTCCTGGTCTCCCAGGCTAGGAAGCACCCAAATAACTGTGGGGATTAGAGACTCTGTTGGACTCTTTGTGATGTGTAAAACACAGTAAGCATGCAGTACTTCAGCAGTAGCCATACACTGCACACACCGCTGCTGTCATCTATTTCGGTAGCATAAATTAACACAAAACCAGACTAAAACCAGTGAAATAATTCATCATGTACATATGTGTGAATTTATGAATTGTCTTATTAACCTGGAGACTATTTTAATAGTAACTGTTGCATTTAAAAGGTAGAAGTGTCTGAAATAAGACACCTTGTGGTAAGTGCTAGTATGTTCTGGGAAGAGGACTCAACACACTTTGCAGCATGTATCAGAACATGCTGGTTCCAGATGCACATGTTCCTGCTTATTTTAGCCTCAATCTCTCAACTATAACCAGAGTCAAAGCCATAAATTATTCACCATTTCTGCTAGTAAAGTCGAGGTATTCAAACGAGGCAGCTGGGGGGGACGGGGGAAGTTTTTGAGATGTCACATTTCATGTGACAGTCCTTTGGAGATGGCACGGTGGCGAGCGTTTTGCGTGGTGGCTAGGCGGAGCAGCCGTTGAGGAGACGTCTGAAAAAGCCTGAAGAGGCCTTCCAAAACAAGAGATTTCTGAGGCACTGACGGGATGAGGGGGGGTTATATAGGTCAGAGCCCATCCCTGACGCAAATCTCTCACACTGGAGGATGGCAGGGATCTGTAACCCTCCCGCAGGAGATGGAAAGGGGCGGATGACAAGAGCAGGTAGAAATCTCCTGGGGACAGCTAATACCTGAATTCCTGTTGTGTACCTCTCGCCCGCTCCAGGTTACCTCTTTAGGGAGGTAACCTGGAACTTACTCCACATTTCCTTTCAGAAAGTCAGTACTGTACAAAAACCGTTTGCTTATGGGTTAATATGGTAAATGAAATGTAAACACATCTGTGACAAGCCTTTTTTCTGTGTGCTGAAGAAAATAATGGAACATGACAAACATTTAAAGTTTAATTTGGGTAAATGAGTGTTTTATGCATTGTGGGGTCTACAACTCAGAAAGGCGAGTGCTTTGTCGGGCAAGTGGCATAACAATACAGCTCTCCATGGGAAAAGAAATGCCAGATGACAAAGTGGGTTCCTGCGCTCCATTGAGCAGATGGCTGCGGTGCTGACAAGCATGCCCCTTCCACGCACTCACCATGAGAAGGCCTTTGTAGGCGTACACGATCCCCAGCCAAATGGTCATGTGTGTGTTCTCGCAGTGCTCCAGGAAGGGCCGGATGGCAATGTCCCGTCCCTGAGGGTCTGCCTGCAGAGGGGCCAGAGGAGAGTGGTGGGGGTAAGTCCAGTGCCAGCATGGCCTGGTATTTAACTGGGCCACCTGGGTCAATGGTGAATTAGACCAATTTGAGAACGACATTTTGTCAATGCCTTAAGCTTACAAAGTCACTTCAAAAGTAAGTTTTTTTCCATTCACTCATGCACCATTCACAACCACTTATCCTAATGCAGGCTTGAGGTAGTCCAGAGCCTATTCCAGAAGAATACAGGTCAAGGCTGGTCAGGCTACACCATGGAAAGGAAGTTGGTCCATTGCAGAGCAGCCATACACACACAGTCACACACAAATTCATGCACTGGAGTCACTAATGCATCTAAAACACACATGTTTGGACTATGGGAGAAAACCAAAGCACCAGATGACAAGGAGACCATGCAAACGCCACAAACTGAAAGTAGCACATTCGAGGAGGGCTTAGTATATATTTCCCATCCTCCACTTTTTGAAATACTTCTTAAAAGTTAGTTTGGTTAGATAATAATAAAGTGTTCTTTGTTGCTTTGTGATTATGCAGCCACTACTTAAATTCAGTCACCGTGTCCTTCAGAAATCCAAGAGCAGGTGACAAATGTTCAACCATTTCATTAATGAAACAAATGATTCAGCAGTGGCATCTTATCTTATGTTCATTCAAATTCAAGGAAAAAGAGGTGAGGACCCATTTATTACCCTAAAGTGAAGGCCACAGCTTACTCCCCAGCATAACCCTCCTCCAGAGTGTGTTGACCCAGGTAAACACAGCTGACACACATTCCTGTGACCCTGGAAAAAGCAGCAGGACTGTGCATTCCACGCAAAAAGTGCAAACGAAACAGGCAGAAATGGGCCGTGTTTATGAGAATGCTACGGGAAGCCCTGGGTTTGTAGGTGCGCTGTTGAGTAATCCCGGGGTGTGCCGTAATGATCGCATGGCCAGCTGTAAATCACGCTGTCACCTTGTCCCATTAGCCTCCAGTGGAAAAAAAACACTCTGATGTTTGGCTGCAGGAGCATTTAATTGTTTAAACTGCTGTAAATTGGATTAATCCTGGCAAGGCTGCTAATGATGATGTGGCTTTAGCTTGACAAGTAATAAGCTGTTATAAATGACATGTTACAGTCTTTCCTGCCCCACCTCAGTGCTAGCAATGACTTATTAACTCTTCAAATACCAATAAGTATGTAGGTCCAAGCCTTCACTAGGTTGGTCTCATTTTCCTCAGCCTACATATAAAAATGCATTCTCTGATGTCCAGCCGGACACTGGCTAGACCCTGAAGCAGTCATGGAAACAAGAAAGTTTGGCAGGATACAAGCCCATAACCCCTTGAGCCAGAGTGGTGCCCTGAATAACTACGTTATAACCTAATTTATAAACATAGCTTGTCGCCTGTATGCAAGAGGAGCTCTTTGAAGCAGATAAGAACTCAACCAAACCCCTTTATTCACGTTTTCCAAAATGAAAGCCCTTAATAGGCCAATTTCCGTAGACCTACTTTCTCTGACTCCACCTTCTGGGTTCCTGGTTAATGATTTATGAGCAGCCAGAGGACCTGTCCCTTTTAACGGAGCCAATTTGGGATGACACAGAGCTCCTAAACCAGCGCACTACAGAGCACGTGTCCCAGACCAGAACAGGCCTTGTTGTAAATTTCGACAACTTGCGAACAGGCCTAGATAAGCTGGCCATGTCGAACATGACTCTTGTGATTTTTTATTGAACAATTCACGTTTAGAAAGTGTTTTGTTGTACTTTGATGAATAATAGACTATGTAATGCAGTAAAGCTAGAATAATGCATAACTACATTATAATGAAACTGGAATAATCACTTTTAAAATGCTAACAATGTGCCTGAAAGGTGGGATGGTGTACAGCTGGCATTTGCAAGACACAATCTACATACTAAAAATTAGACCTTAATGGATGCAGTTACTAAATACTATACAGTATATTAGGAAAGTGAACACAGGGAAAAATTCTCCGTGGATCATTGTGGTCCTTACAGGGTGTCCATAAATGATTACCCTGATTCAAGTGTGCTATACATTTTTAGTGGAGAATCTAATATGTTTTGTTTTTGGAGGCATTAACCATGGCACATGGTTTTATATACAGTATATATGTTGAGTCATGTATCTGCCATTAGTACCTATGGCAGGTGTTCACTGAAGATGGTGTCCACTGCTAAAGAAGCGCTGTTTGGCTCACAGGAGCAAAATGTGAATAAGTGTTCAGCAAATGTTCGGAAAAAAGTATGGAAAAGAGTCCATGTGATGCAAAGCTGATTAAGTCGTGGATGAGTTAATTCTTGGAAACAAGAGCAATGGGAAAGGACAAGAGCAATAGCTGGCCATCAGTTTACATTGAGATCATGGTGACCCTTCGTATTCCTTTCACTAGGTCCCTCTCAAAATCAGTCAGACAAGCCTCTATCTCCAGCTGTAGGTGCCAATGCCAACGGTTCAGTGAAACAATTTAATTTCTCTCCTTTTGAGCAAAATTGCCCCTGATTACCAATATTAATCCCCACATTATTGCATATTGTCATCAGGATATTCATTTATGGGCTCCCTGCATTTAATGTGATGTCTAAGCTGAGGGTAGCACCCCTTAATGGACAATGTTACAGAAAACAAAAAAACCACCAAACCCAAAAGACTGATTGTTTTATAGAATGAATAACTCTGCAGAGCCCTGGTGGGCTGAGGAATTAAATGGGCTGAAAAAGATTCCTTCCATGGCTCATGTAATTATTGCAGGGGAGTTACCCCATATATAGCCTTTCTTTTTTAACTCCGGTACGACCTGCAAGAGCTCCATAATAGCCCCACAGCACCTCTCCCTTGACACATTAAGCAAGGAAAGCTGAAATCTCTTAACTGTCATTGGTCATAACTTTCTGTCCTCTAATAAGCACTGTGTTACATTCACTGGGCTATGAACCGCTGGAGAACAAAAATGGCTTGATCTGTTACAGTGGCGCAAAAAAAATTATTGGTATAATCAGTGAATCACAGGGATTTCATGAACTCTGCATCCTGGTAGCCTGTAGTGCTCCCTCATGTGACATGGATTAAATGACTGTATTATGTATGAAAACTGTCATAAGGGTGACTGGATGTCTCTTCTGTACGAGTTTCATTCTGAATCTTAGGGCTGGATGTTCAGAAGAGCCATTTTGGTAAATGTAGCATTAAGGGTACCAGGGTCATCTGGCCGATATCAATACATTACATCCACACAGACCTCATATAATCCTTGAACTGTACAATGAATATACACTAAAATTGCTGATGTTTTTCACTGTTCTGAAATGACATTATGGACCTGCCCTTAAAGATCCCTTAAAGAGGGATCTCTAGAGAGTGATTCTCTCTGGTGATACTTTTAAGCTGTTAAAATATGAACTTGTATGTTACAAATGTCTGGTGGGACATAACTTACTTGGAAGGAGGGGAAAATTTCTTCTCTAAGTTGATGCTGCAAACTTTAGCAAACAAACTAGGACACGGAACCATGGGAGGTCTATATTTACAGAATGGTATAATAAGACACACGGTACGAGGATATAAATAGAGAAGCTGCAAAATTCCATGGCAATAAATCCTTGATGTCAACCTGCCAATCTGAAAACACGGCAGGTGGAACTGTGAAAATTCCTTCTTTCAAAAATTGCGTATTATTACAAATTCTGAGGTCACCATAGAAACCAGCCATTCACCCAGTCGAAGCATGCAAATATTAGCCCAAAGGAAGATAGCTGTACGAATGATGTCATCAATGAAATGCCATTAGGGGCATTTTTCCTCTGAGTGGAAAGAACAAACAGACCACAGCGAGAAAAAAGATCTGTTCACAGTATTGAGGGAGATGCGTAACTGGGCAACTGTTTTTATCATGTTTGCATTGAAGAGCTTCGTCTTCTGCTTGGCAAGTGGTCTGAAATTGCTTAGCAACAGCCGTGCAAACAAAGCACCGGCCTTGTGCCATTTCTCAGCACATTAGGTTTCTAATGTAAGTGTCTGCAGAGGGATGGCCGTGACTGCAATGAGGCCCTGGAGAATCACAGGAAAGCAGTTACAGAGCTGCTGAGGGTGGCTCCGGAGAGTGGTTAGGGAGCTGGTGGAGACTGGAGCAGAAGAGCGGTTAGTGAGCTGGTGAAGGGAGGCATGGGAGAGCAGTTATGGAGCCATTGGAAGGGGGTGTGGGAGAACGGTAAGGGACTTATTGGAAAGAGGTGCAGGAGAGTGGTTAGGGAGCGAGAGAAGGGAAGTGAGGGAGAGCAGTTAAGGAGCTGGTAGGCTGAGGTGTGTGAAAATGGTTAGGGAAGTAAAGAGACTGCAGTCTTAGGGATTTGTTTACTGCAGGGAAACTACTGAGGCCACCTGAAAAATAAGGGGGGGGGACATGAAGTGTTTGCTCACTGTCAGATACAGTATATGGTGCTAGGTGAAGCGGAGATGGTGAAATAGGGAATAAGCCTGTCACCTGACACCAGCCCTCCATCACTTGCTAGCTTTCTTCTTCCCCAAGATCCACAAAAGTGGAAACTTTGAGTCCGCTGCTGTAATGGTTGGTCAGAGACAAAGATTTCTTAAAAAATAAAGTAAAAAAAGGTGTCACTCCTGGGTCAGATTGCTAGCTCAGCAATGTGTATAAACTGAGCATGTTATAGACAAAATACAGAACTTTGAGCCCATCATTGGTGGACTCAGGTGCACTGATCTGTGCCTACAGTTCATAACTGGAACACCATGAGTCTGTTAGCGCTCCTTCTCCACCATTTTAACCAGGCACTAATAAGTATAATTTAGCACATCTTCACTGAAGCTGCCCTGCATTCAGGTTCTGGGGACTCCCTCTACCTTTCTCTGCCTGATCTGCTGCCTTTAAATGGGAGACTTTGCTGGCTGCCCATTGTGGACAGGGTGGACCTGCCTGGACTACGCTGCACTGGCTGAATGTACCACTGAGACTGTGCAGAAGGGAGAACTTTCCCCACATGTAAACAGATGCAGGCAGGAATAACTGTAATTCTCAGTATCACACAAAATATTTTTATTAGACCCTCAGTGACAGGACCTGAGAGAAAAACCACGCAGTGGTGGGGATGCACTCCTACGCACCTGCCCCCTCACAGAGCACAGACACCGCTGACCCCTCAAGGTGGGTATGGGGCTATAAATAGAAATAGTTTTGCAAGGAGCTGTAAAATACTGATGCACGAAGCAAAGGATATTGGCACCTTTGAGAAGAGGCCAGCCCCAGGCACTGGCTGGCTTGCATACAGCGTGGGGGTTTCTAGAGAACAGTAGAGGGATAGGGCACCCCCAGGGTGTTCCATTCAGTGATATATACATCTATAGTGCTGCGCTTAGGTGCCAGATGTTCTACTCTACAGCCTGCCTGTCAAAAGAATAGGGGTCTCCACAAAGGCTCCAGTTTGACTCCCGGTGAGGTGTTTCATTACATTTACATTTATATTCATTTAGCAGATGCTTCTCTCTGCAGATACACACAATTCAGAGTAAACAAAAATGCATTTCACCCATAGGCAAACAGATGTGGTTATTGAAACAATCAGTTAGTCCAGTAAAACATTTTTTTGCCAGCGCACATAACACAAGTGGTTGCGTCCAGAATCAGCATGAAAAACAAACATAATTGTAACAGACAATGTAGTAAAATCAGGAGAGAAATGGGCCTGAAAGAGATTAATTTTGAGACCCTTTTTAAATGTTAAAAGGGATTCAGCAGTTCAGCAGGAGAGACAGAGATTATTGAACCACATCAGATCCAAAACTAAGAAAGTGTGGACTTTCGATTTTGGGCCTCTTGCATGTGGGGTCACTACACAGTACTGGAAAATGTGGTCAGAAGAATTGCTGAGAACGGATCAGTAGAATGCAACGGTTAAGCTGGACCACTAGACTTCCTTCTTGCATTAAAGGGTTAATTCCACGCTTGACCTGAACAGATTTTTTAAATGTTAGTCGGCAAAATTTCCCATGTCTCTTAAGGAAACTCCTTTAGTTGATTTATTCCAACTAAATGCGTCATTACACCGACATCTACCCCTAATGTTGAGCCAATCTAAATATGCAAATCACATCTCTTGATATATGTCAAACTAAACCTTTTGTTATGGGAGCACAAATGGCTTTTAGTTCCCATTCTTTAATTTAATGCACCATCATAACCTGGTTTAATCAAGGCCCCATCTGGTGCCCTGTGAGATTTAACACAAAAACTCTCTGTGCCTCCCAGACATGTTGGAAGCTGTCATCGGGTGACTAGAGAAGATCAACTTGAGATGCTGAAGACTGACAAGACAGCACGGGTGGACACACAGGGAGGGAGCCCTTCTGAGCTCCTTGCCCACCTCTGTCCAAAAGCAGTACCTTAGGATGACAAGGAGAAGAGTTGCTCAGAAGAAGGCAGAAGGTTGCATAATGCTGGTTTCCACAGACCACAGTGGAGACAGACTGTCCTCTGCTAAGAGGGTCATGAGACACGAGGGGTTATCAGGAGGTCGTTTCTCATTTTAGACACAAAGCTTCATGTGTGATATTAGAGCCCTTGTCTGCCCCTTCCAGATGTAAAAATAAGCAGCCAACCATACATTAATGATAAGCCCTGCTTGTGCTGTGTTGAAATGAATTGGGATGATAGCAAGCATTTTGGACCAGATCCAACAGCATGCAGAAGGTTAATGCAACCAGATGGTTAAAAATCACCAGAATTGCAGTCTTTTTTTAGCATTTTACCTACATCCAAGACCCATTTTATTATTTTGTTTTTGAAAGGATGCTGGCACTCATTCCACTGCATGTCCTTTTCCACTCCACCTGTGAGCCACTGTTTGAGGTGCTGTCCAGTCTGCAGCAGAATGCATACATTCACTGACTTCTTGCAAGTTTGGGGGCATTAGACATCAGCTATTTATGACAAGTACAGTTCCTGTACTGTGTATCATCTTAGTTATGGCTGGGAGGAAACATACACAACCAAATTGTCTTCTTCGGTTCTCCCTTGCGCACCTCCAGCATCCTTCCTGCCAAAGGAGCTGCTGAGGTTTGGATGTTCATCAACATTTCACTCATTAGAGACATACGTTTCCAAAAAAAAGAACTTTCCCTTAGCGAATATCTGGTGCTAGTCTGCTTTGCTAACACCTTCAAACCACCAAATGAGATGCAAAAGACATGCAGGGGAGACAAAAACAGAAGGCCAATCCCCCATGTGATTTCCCACATGCTACTTTCAGCTCAATGTGTTCTTGCACATTTATTTGAACCCCGGTGTTGTACATAGAAAGTAAACAAACAAAATAAAGAGTAACATGGTATAAGGCTGGACGCTGTGAGTCACCTCTCAGTTTAGCCCTTGGTATGCGGAAACCAGGCACCCATAGCGCACGGTGAATGAGCCATCCTTCCCCGAAGCACATTAACATTTACACATGTTTATGCATGAGCCCAAAGGGTTTTTTTGTAAGGAAAACCCAAACTCCACCGGGCAACACCGAGCTCTCATTTAGCCATGACAGTGCCGCGCCCGCTGCGTGGAGGGGTGAAACGGGTGCAAGCGAAGGGGCACAGCAGAGGTGGTACTGTCCCCTTCTTGCGTTCGTATGCACTCTCCTAGCGTGCCATAATTGACTCCTTTGGGGGAAGTTTCCATGAGCGCCATGTACCCGCCTGTCCTCTGAGACGTGATGTGTATAGAAACACGCCAACTGGAACAGCGCTGCTCGTGAAAGTGGACAGACTTAAGTACACAGGGCCAATCTTTTTCCAGCAGAAAGGGGTTAATGCAATGCAAGTAAAATATATGTATATGCATATTTTTAATATAGTAATTAAACGGTTCAATTATTTTAGAAAAAACAACATTTTTCAATTTGTATCTTTTTTTTTGAGGGGAGAGACATCTTTTAGCATCAGAAAAGAAAATTTCCAAGGCCTTGAAGTGAAAGAGCAGGTTGTGTCCTGCTCCCTGTGCTCCGCTGAGTGAGGTAATAGGAACGGACAGCGTGAAGCTTCACTCTTCTCCAATGCAGGATCACCGAGGTCACATGTCTTTGTAATCCCTGTCCCCCTCTGTCCCCAGGGAAGTGTTGCTGGTGCTGGTGGTAGATGAGGGAGCATGGAAAAGAGGCTGTTTTTTGACCCAGCTGAACAGCACTGGGGTATAAAAAAGCTCCGCAGACACTGCCCCAGCGCTGCCTCGCTGACCCACCACATTGCCTGCCATGTTGGAGGCCACCACCCCTGTGGTGCTCAGGTCATGGAGAAACACAGCAGAAAGGTCAGGCCTGCCATTACTTCCCTTTGAAAAACAGAACAGCTTCCCCCGTAACAGAGACAACATCGGTCTTATGCCACTCGGCCCAACTAGGCTCCTCTAATAGCGGCGTGTTTGAAGGAGGAGCGTGATACATCCTCAGTCGGAAGGAGGGAGTTTAGAAAGGCAGCAAATGATCAGAGTGAGCATCAGTGTTTTGCAGGAAATCTATAAGTGCCCACACTGAATTATATAAGCCGCCTGCTCGCCAACTCCACACTGAGGTCTCTGGCAGCTCTCGGAGAAAATGCTTAATCTCATTTAGCGCAGTGAAGGGAGCCCTGATCTTGTTTTTTTGTTCCTTTAACAACCGTTTTCTTAAATGTTGCCATCAATGTGTTTTATGAGGTAATACTGTGATGAGTCATCTAGCATAGTCGGCTGTAACAATACGGACTACGTAATCCCCAATTACTGCAGGCGTATAGAAGCTTATAGCATTTAAATCTGCATTAAGGCATCTGATTAAAGTTTGAAAATTGATACTGGCTGGAGTGGAGTATGTAAATCTGCTAGCAACACAGAAAAAAAATCCAATAAAATGTTGCATTAACAAGAAATTTGACATTTCATAGCTTTTCCAGCTATTTTTCCTCCACCCTTCCTTCTATGTATATGGATACACCATATTAAGGACATACTCAAATCTTGAGAGACTTGTCTTTACTTTCGTGTCTTTAAAGGGGATCTCAGTGTTCCTGTGTTCCGCTTTAAGCCTGAAGTTGGACACCCTGAGAGAACTTTCCTCTCTACAGTAGCATCCTCCCCTGCCACCGCTGTGCTGCCCACCATTCAGCATGGCAGCAGAGCAGATGCAGGAAGGAAAGCCACACTGTCGCTTGGTGTCCAGGCATGTAGCCGTTTGTCAGGCACAATCGGTGTCAGACGGGTCAGGAACCGCACAGCTTGTCTCCCGGACCTCAGTGTGGTTTGTTTCCTTCCCGCACTGGATCACCTTGACATAGGTCACTTGGGTGAAAAGCACCGATCCAGAACACTGTTCTGGGTTCAAGAGGCCATTGAAAAAACAAATGTCTGACACATTTCACTTTGTTTCCCTAGCAAAAACCAACAAAATGGACCCCAATTTGACACACCTCCTTTACACACCTCTACCCTCACTGCCAGTCTGCGTGGTGATTCTTAGCACCTAGAGATCTTATAAAAAGAATATGTTGAGTCCCTCTCCTCCAGTCCTTTTCTTTTCAGTCTAAACTGCTTGCCCTCCTATACTTCAGAGCACTCCCGTTCTGAGATATGCAAATATATTCTGTTTCTGTGTTAGAAGTCCGACCTGACGACTGATTTGATGATTAATTACAATGCTGCATTCATTTGTTGCCATGGAAACAAATGGGCAGTTCAGCTTTTCATTATATGTTAAAGCTTACTCCACACAGTCACAGTTGGCCCCTCCCAGCTCCCGAGCAGTTTGACAATTATTTTCCAATTGTGGTTTGATGCAGTAATCCAACAGAAATGCCCAGCACACGCAATTGCGCATCCGCTGCCTTGTTTTCTTTCACGGTGTTAATGCTCCATCTGCGTTGCTCTTAACGGCTGCTGCGCATCACTCTCCCTAGCGGCCCTTGGAAACGGGCTGGTGAGGCTTTCGCCGGGTTCACGGAGCATGCCCCCAAGTGGGCAGCACAGTCACAGTGTGGCCCTGGATGGCAGTTGCCCATCATGACCCCCATACTACTGACGTCCTCTGGACACATGGCCAAACACATGGCCAGCGTGAGCTTGACCCCCGGATACGAGGCTGGGGAAAATGGAGAAGAGCACCAGGCAGAGAGGGATTGGTTTTGCACCCCCGCTGCGGACTGCAGCTTGTCAGGGACGGGCGCCAGAGAGAGAGGCTAAGAGAGAGGAGCCGTGGAGGAAGAGCCTTTCAAACCCCTGGAACTAAGACCTGAGCAGCAACACAACATGTTTCAGCAGATTCAGCTTATGAATAGCCCCTCTCATTTTATAATTGGTTTATATAATGGCATAAGGACATTCCAGTGTGACACACTCACTACACGGGTGTAGGGTTTTTACATTTTTTCAGCATTTAATAGAATCACTCTTGAACCAGGTCAAAATACATTCTGGACTAAACTTTTGCAAATCTTCAGCTATGTTTATAATTTATTCCATAAATCTTATCTTTTATTCTGGGCTTTACAATGATTGCAGCAGATTTTAATGCAAAATATTTGCTCTTTTTTTAAATTGTAATTTCTTGTTTTTTGTAAGCTTGTTCTGAGACCGGTGTCAGTACTAACTGAGTGTTTATTTTTACATGTACATAACACAAGCATTTTGAAAGAGTCTTCATCCCAAACTGATGTGAAAGGATATGCCTTTAATAATGTGCTACAAACAGAATGTCAGTGTCTCTGACTGCACATTGACCCCCCTGAAGGACTGTACACCGTTAGATTTAGTCACCGAGTGATCAGGTGACGAATTACTACACAGTATGTACCTCACTTGCCGCCATCCACCTGGCTGCATCCTGGCACTCAGACAGGTGGACCTCGGTGACTGATGGATGTGTGAAAGCTGTCCTGCCCACAGTGCCACACTAGTTACTGTGACAATGCACAGAACAACACCCGTATTGTGGATTCAAGGTCACAGGACACAATACAGAACATGTTGCAGTCGGGGTTTCTGAAGGGGGTTGGCGTGGATGATTGACACATAGCTGGTGTGAGTGACACCCTGTAACACCCTTAGCCCTCTCTCTGTACACATATCAAAATATATAGAACACAGAGGCACTGGTTTCTGCACTTCACTAACATGAAGATCATAAGCTCCCCAGCAATTTCACATCAATCAATAAGCAAATATACAGACTTCTTTGGCTTGCTTGCAAGTCTCATGTCTTTTTGAAGATTGTCTCATAGTATCACCCAAATGGGCACGGTGAACTTTGGACTGTTAGCTTTTCTCTGAACTGTGGAAAGGGCATGGAAGTACAGCTCCCACCCGAGCGCAGGGACCGTTTACACAGGCACGCCTTGGAGGCTTTGGGAGACTTATGTGTGAATACAGAGCCGCGTGGTGTGCCAGGGTCGAGGGAGCGACAGTCAAACATGGAAAGAGGTTCCTCCACGGGGAGTAAAGGTACCATGAGGCCGGTCCTTGTACAACCACGAGTGCCCTAGCAACACAAAGTCTCATACGGTGTCAAAGTCACTCAGCAGGACCAGATGACCTCTGTGGTCCACTGGTGACCATCAAGCACTTTACTACTCTTCCAGGAGGCAGTGGCAGCAAACAAACACACAAATGAGAAACCACACAACAGGTCAGTGGCCCTATTGTGCAGCTTATGTCTATGTGTACTGCTACAAATGACCAGTAGATGGTGGTAGTGATCAACAGGCCCAATTCCGTCCATGTGACACTAATAATAATAATAATAATAATAATAATAATAATAACAATAATAACAATAACATAAATGTTTGTGTAAAATGAATACATTGAAAATGTGTGAGTTGGTTTGATGCCTTTCACATTGGTTCCCAGACTCCAGCATCACTGATCCACAGTGAACAGTCTTTCTAACATGTGCTCCACACTCCCCTGTCTGCTTGCTAGCATGACACCTGATTGTCATAACTCTTAACTCTGAACGCACTGTGCTTTTTTTGCTGAACTTCAGCTCCACCGTGCCAGCTTATTCCCACACCCACTCTGTCATGCTGCTGTCCCGGCGGATCTACATAGGGGGCAGTATGGCTCAATCCATGCCTCCTGAAGAACACAGGACACATCTAGAATGTGTGGGCACAAGATGAGACTCCATCAAATTGCTGAAGGGCGCACAAGTGTCTGTTATCCCTCAAGCCCTTGTTCGCCTCGCCTCATCTTACTGTAGAAGGGAACTGTGGGATTGGTGGATTTCACCCAGGACCCTCCCAGGCCTGGCCCCAGTTGGTGGCACTGGGCGCCATTGAGGTTAATTACTATACAGATGGCTGACAGGAGGGGGCTGAGCCAGTTCGCTCGACTGAATGATAATGGTCCTGTCTCACCCATTTCTGCTTTCCCTGCCCCAGACTTGCAGCACATCGTCACAACACCTTTAGTCCAGCCCTTCACCCCTCTTCTGATGTCTTCCCTAAACTCAGCTTCAGTCCAGCGTACTTGGAACCCTTCCCTTTTCATTTCTTGTTCCATGTACTACCACGTTCTTGCTGCAACATTCCATTTATAGAACATATCTCATGTTGAGCCGAATGTGTTTATTGTATACATTCAGAAATCCATATGGGAATTTCTCAAGTTAGGACACAATCATTAATCTCTCTACGGTCACAATGAGCACGATAAATTACAGATGTAAGGTTTAATGGCTGCCATATGGTTTACATTTCTGATCTCAGCATGCTGGTTCCACCACCATTTCTGGGTATCAGTTTGAGGTACTCTGTCCCTGATCTGCAGGAATTCTGGCACAATGTGATACAATCCAAAGCAGAGCGAATCAAAGGAGGGAACTATAACTGTTTCCCAAAAATGACAGCAGTCATTAGGTGAATGAATGAAGTCATGATTCCATTGTACTCTATGCAAAAAAGAGGAACAACACGCGTGTCACATTAACCATTAAGACATGTCAAGGAAGCAGCTTCTTTTTGGCTAGACTAAAAACAAAAACCTCAAAGTATTCTTCAGAGGTGTGAAAGTGGCAGAGGAAACTATCAGAGATAACACACGTCTTACACAAGTTTCTTAAGGCGTGCTGAATGGTGGTTGTGTTTTATAAAAAAAAAAATTTTTAAAAATCACAGAATTTCTGTCCAAGGTTGCAAACACACAGTGGTATCATTAGGAATATGGTTGAGGGATGCTGAGCATCACCGAGCTCCACAAGACCAAAGTTCAGTTCATATGCAGCCTTAATAGTTCCCCAAAAATTCTGCTCGCTGGCACACAGGTCCAAAGCCAAAAAAAACTGTAAAAAAGGGGAAAGTTTTTCGAAAACGGTTTTGAAACTTTTTTTGAAAGTACACAGGATAGGGCGGTCCGGAAGAACTACATGCTACCTATATTGTAAACAGATAAAAATACAAGCATTCATTTGCAACTGACTAATAAGTCAATAAATATATAGCAATATCTGCGTGGCATCCTGTTGGATCGATGCAGCAGTAGCAGGGGCTCTGTAATGAGGAGCCCGAGGGCCTGCTGAATCACAAAAGTGTGCACGGTCCGTCCTGGAGCGGCACGGCATCCTCCCGCTGCTCGCGTCACTTGGTGTGCCGAGCCTGGCAGGAAGGCTGGCTCCGTGTCATCCCCCCGCTTCTGCGCTGGGTGTAATTATCCTGCTCGGTCCCGACCCGGAGCCCGCAGGCGGCAGACGTGATTAATGTTTCCCATGGCACTGTGACGGTAAGCAGCCCTGACACCGCAAAAAGAATCCACTCCTCCCACCTCCCCGAACAGCACTCAGAAGACAGCATGATCGGCCTGGTGAGAGACTTTGAGATATTGTTTGATTTCTTGTCCCTCACTTCATGCAGGAGAGCCACCGGACCCTTAGCTCATTTATTATGAAACCACGGGGATGACAGGTGTTGAAGCAGGCTGACGGCCTATGACTGACAGGTGCGGATGGGTCCAGTTAGGGAGTCCTTTGTCAACACTCTTGTTATGTGCGTCAGGAGGTTGGTACAGTCCACACAACCTTCCGTCATCAGCGACCCTGAAAAACCATGCTTCGGTGAGCTGCTTGAGAAGGGTGGGACTGCAAGTTGCCTGTTGTGATTTATCGGTGATCCCATCGACTCCAACAGTACACGCTGCCATAGAGGAATGCACCTTGATCGTATTTTTACTCTTTGTTCTTGTAGACAAACAGAATGTGTTACATTGCTCGGGCGAATAAGAGAGGGAGACTGTAGAGTTTGTTGTACAGTATCTAGCACTCAAAGTCACTGTGAATAAAAGTGTCAGCCAAATATTAAACAATAATCATTTTATGTTAGGTTGGGTACATAAAGATATGCATCATATCAGCTTTTACCACATTTTCTCCAATTAACTGTCAGCGCTGAGCTCTGAACTGAGGGTGGGCACGATTTCCCAGATGATCGGCAGCTGTTTTGTTTGCCCGTGAGACTGAAAAGTTTTCTTTTCTGAAGACCGGCCCTTTGCTCAAAATAAGAAAATCATTATTGACAGTGTCTTTTAAATTTTTTTCCTGTTGACGTTCTGATGTTCATAGGATGAAGCGGAGCCGCAGAACTGGGAAATCTTCCGAGTTCCAGGGCACATCCTGAATCACAGCGAGTGGATTAGAAGTGACTTGCATGTTATTTTTGATAAAGTAACTTTGCACTTGGTGCATAGCGTCCCGGGGCATCACTGGCGTGCACTCAGCCGCTCCTGAAAGGACACCTGTAACAATGACAGGCTCCCCAAAGGCTCCAATCAAAGGTGACTGCAGGCCACAGATGGGGAAATAAAAATGCTGGGGAACCAAGCTGTGTTCCACATTTCGTTGCGGTAAATATTTGATGCTGCCTTTGAAACCTTATTCAGGAGGTCAGCTAGTCTTGCTGGACACTGAGGAATGAAAGAAAGGGTTTGGTTTTTTGTGTGAAATATTAATGGAGTCATTACTGCTCTCTATCTGGCCGCTAACAAAGTGGATAGTTTTTTTGGAACGCAGGTGACTGGCGCTACCTTATGGACCAGTGTCTCATGGCATTAGTCTAAGAAGAGAAATGTGCCAGGTGATGCCTATCTGCAGGCGTTCTGGAACCTGGAACATGTAGACATCGACCAGTCAGGGTCACATGACTGTATTTCTACAGATGCTTCCGTGTCAAAAAGAGCACACGCCACGTGGCTCTGCTGCAAAGAGCCATTCCATTTATTTTTGTGATTCAGTAATTGTGGGAATATATTCATACTGAGTTACATCGCCCACCATAATGGATGTTCTTGACCCATGGTTAAATTGCAGCTGGAGGGATATCCTCACGCACATGCTTGCAGGCACACTTGGGCCAGTGCTGATGTGCGGATCGCCCCCAAAAACTGGCTTTTCTGAGCAGTGTTCCCCTGGTCGTCGCCTCTAGATACCTCGAGGAACACCTCACAATGCTTTTCATTTGGAGACCCTCTAATTGGTAAATTGCATCTCACTTTTGCTCAATCCGCTGTTACCTAGCAACCATGGCCCAGGCAGTGCTGGCCTTCCTTCAGGTCTGGAACGGAAGGTAATTTGCACAAAAGCCATTGCAGGGGTTGTATGAAAGTGAAGGAATCGAAAGCCACCTCACGTGCATATGGTTACTTCTGGCTCAGCAGGGCCTTAACCACTGATATTCCATCTGTTCTCGGTTTAAAGGAATTTCAGACCAAAACTGAAATGCTACCTCTTGCCTGAAGCTGATACAGAAAGCATTTTGGACAGCTGACAGATCCAACAAGAACAAAAATACTTTTGTGCTGTGATGCTTTTCAGTTTGGGTGGTAGATTTTTATAATGTTTATTGCTACATCCTTTTTAATTTCTGGGTCAGTACATTTCTCTGAGACACTCACCCTGATCTAAATGGTCAGTTCCCAGATGGGAGTAAAGACACGAGCAGAACCACCTCCACTGAAAATAACCCAGCTACAACCAGTTTATTTTTAACACCACTGCCAAGAAATACAGAAGGACAGGTTTCATGGGTGCTTTTGAGCGCTGGAGGTAATGCCAAAGTACGGAGGAGTATCTGTAAGGTTGCTTCTCTTGTGACCAAGCCCACATCCTTCCGGTCACAGTAGTAAACCACGTCATTGGTGACGGGTTGCCCTTTAATGAAGCACTGAAGTGACTTCTTTTCTACTCTGTGGAGTCAATGAGATGGCTCAGCCAATAGCTATTGTTCTTACGTGGCTGAAGAGAGAAATCTGGGGTAGCAGAAGTCTGTCATCGGGTCAATTACTTGAGGCTATTGTTTGACAATTCTATCTGATGCAAAGCAGCAAGTTATTTCTTAAGGGCAAGTACAGTTTGACACAATAAGGCAAGAGGACATTTCTGGCTTGAAAGGAGCAAAGCTTGAAGACGTGAAAGTGACTATTTAGTACCAATGAGATACTATATGAGGGCAATGTCTCCCTGCAGCACACTTTTTCTGCTCAAGTGCTGACTAGCTGCATACAACTTCTTTTTCAAAATGTTCCAAGTCCTCGATTTATGAGCCTAATTTGTTCCTGGAAGTCCGTTCAATAGACAAACATTCTTAAGCTCAAATGACTGTTTTTTTCAATTTTTAAACAAGAAATCAAACAATATCTCAAAGTCCCTCACCAGGCCAGTCATGCTGTCCACTAAAAAATATTTTTATTGTGAAAACTGTAACTTGTTTCAGGCAGGACCCAACTCCAAATTTAAATAAGATTTATTTTTCCTTTCTAATCAAGGGATGCAATTATCAAAATTCTCCACAACTTTTAATAAGTAGTTATAAATGCTATAATAAAATATTTTTCATGATTTCATACTGTATTTTGCCCCTTCCTGACTTTCCTCAGTATTGCATTGTCATCCTGAATTGTTTCCTATTTTTACACAAAACATAACGTTTGACGAAGGACACCCGACTAAGAGCCAAACAGTTTTTAAAAATGTTTACTTTTTATTTACAAGGTTAAGAAAAATGGAGCATTCGAGAAAGTGACTAGCCTAGCAAGGAATTCAGATTAGTTTTATTCTTAGCATGAAATAAGCGCAAAGCACAGCGCAAGCAATGACCCTTGGGGGGTGGTGCAAGAACTAATATTACTTTATTTCCCACAATGCTCAGAACCAGAGAGATGTCAACACTGGGCTGCTGAGTTCCAATTCAGAACAAGTTCAGAAAAAGTTTGCAGTCATTTCTTTAATATGTGAATGGAAATGTTCACAAATCAGATTTAAAGGTACATATTTGATGGGTTTGCAACAGTGGAAATCTATCATTTGAAGGTTTGCAAATTAAGGACTGGTTGTGATGTCTTTGCTTTAAAAATGGAGTGGTGGCTGTGAAATGTCCCGTCAGGAAGGCTGAGAGGCACATGGGGACAGAGTGCAGCTGTCAGGTGTGAGCACTTGGAAGAATCCACCCTGACAGTATCTAAACAGAGCTTTTATAATCGTACCGGAATTATGGGAATGGGAGCACTAGATCCGAACAGGAGCCGATAAGGACTCAGTGTTGTGTCCTGGCTGCTCCACCACCCTTTCTGCTGTAAGTGGTCACCTGATATGAAAATAAGGATGCATGAATCTAAAAGTGATATTAAAGGGTTCATCCTTCAATGTATGTTCCAAATGTTTTTTTTTTCTTTTCTGCTGAAGAAGAAGAGCAGTTTGAAGCAGCAGCTATTTAGAAGACTGCATGGCTCAAGTGTCATGTATGACTGGGCATTTTTTTTTTGCTTTTGTGGAATTTCAACCTCTGGACTGTCAGACAGAATTACTGCATGTGACAGCATCCTTACTGCCATGATCTTCACTGCGGCAGCTGGAACCTGGCTTCAGTGATGGCTATCAGTCTCAGTGTCTTGCTCTGTGAACTGGTCACAGGCACATACCCCCCGAAACTTGCTAAAGCAATAAAAAAAAGGCACATGTGTGTCATGTGATCTGTGAGGCTTGGATGAGTTAAAGATTCTGGAACTGATTCTAGTTTTCTACTTCGCATTGCCCTCCCATGGGGTGATGGCGGCTAGGAAAAACAGAGAGAAAGGAACTAAAACCCTGACTGGCACCCTCCTTTTGCACCAGCACCTCAGCCACTTCCCCTATCTGCAGTCACCAGCGGCACCTAATGAGTGCTTTCATGTTCAAGCCAATTACTTCAAATATTAAACGTCTTTCTTAAGGTGCATTTACACATCAAAGGCACCAGTGAGTCAGTCGACATGCACCATTCGGTAGCAGAGGAAACCAGCACTCCACTCACATGGTACCCACTGTGAAAACCAGAATATACGTTATAAACAGTTCACCCTGTTTGCTGCAACTCCGAATCAAGTTCTCGAACCCTTACTTTATCTGCGTCCGAAACACCAACAGATCGGCCCAGGTTTATGGGTGTCAGAACTGTGGCTGTTGCCATGGTGATGCGGTACCACAATACTCCTTGCAGCTCACATTTGCTGCTGCGTGGAAGGGAGGGAGAGGAATCAGAAGAGCTGCTGGAATGCTAATGAGCTGCCGACAGCTTGTCTTTCATCACTGGGGTGGGGGGTGGTGGAGGAGGGTGGTGCAAAGGAAGTGGCGAGCCAGCTTTTCCTGCACAGTCATTTCCAAGGTGTTTACAAGAGCGCACCTGTGATGTGGACGCTGCCTACGGCCACCTGCACAGGACTGCGCAGCCCTGCTGTATCGCAGATGCACCTCTGACATGACACAGCCAACTCGCTGTTCAGGAGATGTGGATTAACTGAGCCACATGTCCACACCCTCCTCCCACTATTGCCTAGGGCTGTTGTGGTCCTGACTGGTGATGGGATCTAAATGTGGGTTAGCATAGCAGTTAGGGCTGCAATGTTGCACTCGAAAGACCCAGTTTCTTACTTTACAACCCTGATAAAGATATTTTTCTAGGGTTAATACAGTAAAATTAAATAGCAGTACAAATGGGTAAATTATGGTGAGGCACTTTGAAGAAAACCTTCAGCTACATAAATGCAATGTAAACACATATCACCAGCATGAGTGGCCACTGTATGCCTAAGGTCCATAACTGAAGCACCATGAATTGTACTATTTATTTTTAGTTTTATTTTTCTGCTTTTGTAAAATGCTGCTGTAGTAATGACTGGAAGATGTGTAAGATCTTGACATGCCACCCTTGGGGCTCAGAGCTTCATGCAGACAAGAAGGAGGTGCATTGCAAGGAATCCCTGCTATCCTCCTGGCCTCCTGCTGTGACACTCATCAGTGAGAAGGCGCCTGTTGTGTTTGTCAGTGGGCAACATGGGTAGCTTTGAGTTACAGTTCTTGAGCTGTTTTCAGATGTGGATTTGAAACTGACTGTCAGTTTTTGGATGTTGTCCCCATGTTTATGTGGGTTTCCTCCCAGTTTCCAAAATAAATAGCTTGTTTGTGTGTGTGTGTGTGTGTGTGTGTGTGTGTCTGTGTGTCTGTGTGTGTGTGTGTTTATGAGTGAAAATCACATGAATGTTCACCATGGATTGATTTTGACTTGGTGGCACTTACCCTTTCCTCATGCTTGACATCACTGAGGTGAGCCTGATATCAGCTCAGTGTGCTTTATAGTGAGCTGTATACTATAAAAACCAGGGCAACTTATTTCTATTGTCTTTTATAGTAATTTTATTAGACTCTGTGCCAGAGGTACACCTGCATTATGTCCTCTTCACTTTTCCTTGCAGAATTTAGATTGCCATGTTTAGCTCTCCAGCTGTACACATTGACTGGGCTGAATGAACCTGTTTCCTAGCAAATATATTTCTTCCTCTACTAGATAAGCAACATAAGATTATTGTAACAATAACGGCAAAAGTGTTACATGTGTAGAAATGATTTATTTCTATAAAATGTGTTTGGTGAAAAATTGCACGGCTCGTTTTATTTGAAATGTTTCAGGTTCTCTAGATCTGAATTTTTTCTATAACGGCTCTTGAAAATTAACACCTGTATCCAAATGGAAACTTTTGCTGTAATGAATTTTTATTCCCTTTATTCAACATCTCATAACACTGAACTTGGGCTGCGAACCCTGAGCATGTGCTGTCTCATCTCCCATGTGTAACGAAGTGACACCCTGGGGGGGGGGGGGGTCACTAANCGAACCCTGAGCATGTGCTGTCTCATCTCCCATGTGTAACGAAGTGACACCCGGGGGGGGGGGGGGTCACTAACATGTCCTGTACTGTACATACTGTCCCCACACGTTATAAACATGCAAATTAATAACAACATCAAGTGTTTTCTAATTAGGCAAGTGCTGGTTACAGTATTTTATCTGCTGAAATCATGAATGGATAGTTATACAGGTATTTTCAGAGGGGTTGGGAGCACAGTATACATTTATTTTTCTCCATTTAAAATAACCGGGAATAGGGGCTTTGTACCCAAAAAATTCAGTATCTGACACTTGTTTTCAAGGATGGATTAGATTTGGATACCTAAGAATTTGGTTTTGTTGTCTGTTTCTTCATTATTATTTCTCACACAGGTCTTCCTATGATTTTGAAAACATGGCAGGATCCAAAAGTGGATTATTTTAAGCCAAACTGTGAGCCTATAAATCTGTATTAGTCTGGTTTGAAATGTGCCCCATTGTGGACTCACAGGAGTGTACCTGAGTAGATGTCAGAGTTCCTCTGCTGAAGCTTCCAGGTTAGCCATGGGGGAGGGTTGTTTGTAATGTAAACAGGAGTTGCTCTGCAAACAAGTACCAGGGGACACACCAGTGCAGGACCCCCGTGGGGAGCAAGGGGTGTTGCTGCTATAGAGTGCCTTGTTTTTCCCCTGCCTTCTCACAGGCTCTGCCCTGGCTCTCTCCTCCCCTCCCCAGTCACCCTCAGGCTCCCTTCCACCTCTCTCAACTTCTTCCTTCGTGCTTTGGAAACCACACGTTAGCCATACGGCACCAGGCAGTGCCTGAGTCTGGGTCTCATTCAGTGAGCTGGCAGTGGGACAGGCCCCAGATCACTGAACAGACCTTCTGCTGTCCTACCGCTGTCGCTGGCCTGGGTGCTCTATTCAGCTTGGTTTCTGTTCTGCTGTTAAAGCAAAGATTTGCAAAGGTAGTTATATGTTTACTCCTATGAAGAATGCCCGCAAAATAGAGCAGAGAGAGCCCGTAAGGCACTATAACTATTGCGAATTGGATCCATAATGAAACAATTTATAATTAAGACACCTTGATGAAATGTTCTATTTCAGAGTATATCCTCAGGTTGCACCCCACACTGGGGAACCATTATGTCCAATCAGGTGCCAGGCTTGTGCTTTCTTGGTCAAAGCAAAGTGGGGATCTAAAGATGCTCAGACTTGGAGGGATACCTGCTGAGAATTGAACCCAGGAATGCGGAGGACTCCAATCCCCGGAGGTACAAGTGCTTTTGCCATAGAGAAACTTGCTCGGGCTTGTTTGGGCTGCTTGGTCCAATGACTAGATGAGTTGTAGTACTGTGAATGTTCTGCAAGTTCAGGAGCTGGGCCCTGTACAGGGAGTGAATAGCCTGTACCCTACTCCATCAATCTTTGCTAATCTTTACTCGCAGTCCTTGGGAGGACCCAGCTGAGCTCATCTGTACCACTGTGGTGGAGGCCCTACTAGGATAATAGATCAACCCTTTCCTGCTACAGGAACCAGCATTTGAGCCTAGAGGACATCCATGGAAGCTCTACAGCCAGATCACAGGCAAGGATATGCTGATGAGGTGGGGAGGGTTATATTTTTAACTAAGGAAGGACCCCTAAGGAAGACGATGGCAAGACTATTCTTCATAAATCTACCTTGCTGGACTGGACCTGCTTGGATGCCGTATCTAGAGCTATCCTCTCCTAATAAAAAGTTGTTTTGTCTTAACAAAGGTCTCCTTCGCAGACTGATGACGATGCGCAGACTTTTCTCTTGAACACCAACAACATTACAAATGAATGACTCGTCCAACAGCCATACAGATGCCAGATCAAAAAAAATCTCACTGTACATTCCAGTTCACGTCTTTGAACCATTAATTTGTGTTTTGGAACTGCATATTTTGTATCAGCTATGTTCTGTGCAACACATGTCAAAATGTTACATGGTTAATAACCCCAAGAACCCAATACCCAACTGCCCTTGGGTCCAAAACCTGTGAGAAAGGAGGGGTTTCAGTGTTAAGCACTTCTTTATACCATAGAAAGGACATTTCTGTCACAGGAAACTCAATGTATCAAAAATATCCACCCCCCCCCTGCTCTTTTACCCCCCAGAAGAAAGCACACAAACAAACATAAAAAGAAGCTCCAAAGTTCAATACCATCAAAGGCAGGTGAGATGTGTTCGTCACGGGGCCCTCTTTAATCGCAGAGCCCACTGACCTGCAGGCCACAGGGTTCGTCCCAAAGGCCCCTTCAGCTTTTTAAATAGCTTTTGAGAAGATGGTGTGTTTCCAATAGCCCCATCCAATCCTTCACAGAAGGTGTGCTGGTTTACGGGTGGGTTTCTATGGGATTAAGTTTTATAATTAACATCTAACATGGGATCCTTGCGAACTGTCTGCCGTGTTGCTTCTGCCACATTCCAGGAATCATACTACAGACAATAACAGCAGCAATGGGAAAAGTGTGAGAAATGTGCAAAGGTGTGAAAAATGTTGATTCACATTACTTGAGTTGTGTCAGTTCCCCCACGGTCCTGGCTGTGGGAGATCACCATACACATTATCTTTCATTTTCCAGCTGACCTGTGAATTCATTCAGCTCAATTAAGACATTAACTGAAAACAGATCCTGATCTGACATCTCTTACTAGTTGTCAGTACTCAGCAGTCATTCATGAAAAAACTTCAGGAGCATTTGGTATTATTTTAATGTACACTAGCGATTTGTTGCCCTTAAAGCTAATTAATTCCACTGATCTTAAGTAATTCATTAAAAGAAGAGTTTTAGCAAATACAAAAGTGCACAAGATGGATGGATTCCAAAAGAAACAAAGTCCCTAAATAACTCACAATAGTAAAAATTATGCATATTCATATGCCAACACATGCTGTTTCATAGTTACTGAATAATTTTCATTGCATGAATAATGTGCATCAGTAACAAATGACATTTTGAAAAATGCAACTGTAGGTGCATCTGAAAAGCAGGGCTGAAGCCATAAGCTGTCATTCTGTTCATGCAGAGCAAGAACCAAGAAGTCAGTCCAATGGCAGCAGAGGTTAATCTGGAAAACCCATCCCTACCTCTGATCTTAACCTTAACCCTGGCTAACCCCCAACCATAGCCATAACCCTATCCCTAAGTTTAGTGTGCTCAGCCAAAACCCTTCCTTAGAGTCAGAATGGGCACAAACACCCTTTTAACACTTTTAACTTATAACTGGCAGGTTTAAATCCCAAGGCAGCCCTGGAGGTATTGCTCTGAGCTTACTATTTAACCCTCGTGACTTCTGCAGATACACAGTGAGGTTCATGTGTGAAACTGCATTTTGCTCTGGAGAACACTGAGCTCCAAAGCAGGCAAACAGCAAGCATGCTGGGTGCATCCTGAGCATTCCTGATGAGAGATGCATCCTCCACAGGATTACATTTATTCTACTGAGCAGCCTTAGAAACACGCCTGCTGCCCAATCCCCACACATATCTTCTAGTCCTGAGCAGTAACTGGCAATTTGACCAGGTGTGAGGGCAGATCATCAGTGCCATGCCTGGGGCTTTGGGTGGGCAGCAGAGAGATGGAGAGCTACAGAGCACCTGAGGTGGTCCTTGTTAGTGCCCCAACTTGAGAGATGCCCATCACATGGCATCAGTGGTGAAATGATTCACAGGATGGGGTGTGAACTAGTGGCTGGAAGGCTGCATGCATCCTCGCTGGACTGCATCTCTCAGCTCTTAACCCCTTCTCAAAATTTCCTTTGTACCTTCTACCTTTCGACATCCAGTGATGTTTGCTTTGATTACTGAGAGCTCTTTGAATGTGCATTTAATCCTCCAAACCACGAGGATGAAGAATGCTGCTGGATGTTCGGCTGTCGTTTTGGCGGTGTTGGTTATTTCCCCTCAAGCTTGCAAACTCACAGTGGGGTTTGTTTGCTGTATTGTTCGGCAACAGAGGAGTAGCTGGCATCATCTCAAAACACATCGCACGGCTCTCTTGGTGCGAAACAATTGGATTCCGCAACGTGTGATGTTCCAGCTATTTGTTTGTTTATATTCAGGACTTATGTAAGTATATTTCCCAGAAAAGAAAAATAAACACTGCCCTCAAATATCATTAAATCTGTTCTCAGAGCACTTCAGTGCTATTCCTATCCTATGCCCTGGATATTACCTCTGCTGAGAACTGGATGAGGGAGAACATGAGCCAAGCGCATCTTTCCGATGGCTCCAGCCAAATCTCCCTTCCCCCAGTCGTTTCCCCTAACCTTCCTGATTTTCCTCCACCCGGCACACAGCTCATTTCCAGCTCCCCCGAAACAGGAGGCTGGAATGCTGGGCTGATCCAAGCTGGGCTTCAGACCACCCCCACCAGCCTCAAATACTACAGCAAAACAGGGCAAACAGTTTCCACAATGAATGAAGAGCCAGGAGCTGCAGACCTGACAAAGGCTATTTTTGTAACAAAAGTGGACGTATGATCTGATTCAGTATGGAGGGCAAACTGACAGCACAGGTTTTGTGTGTAGTAACTAGGTCCAAGGTAAATAAAAGATAAATCAGCCACTGCAAGGTGATACATTTTATAGATTCTTTAACCACTGCCCTTGTCTTCTATATGTAAGTCTGTGTCAGGCCACGAAGGACAGAAGAGCATCATTCTGCATTGAAGTACTGTGCATTCTGCAGGTGCTGCATGACTCTGCTATTAATTTTTATTACGTAGAACAAATAAATGGGTAAATATGAAAAAAGTCTGATGTAGAGGTAGAACATGCCTCATACCTAACAAGAACAAATGGACAGGATTTTCTGTGTAAAATTATGTATGATATTACTCCTTTCATGTATCACACGAAGTCTAATACTGTATATAGATGACGAATGACCAGCGGCGGGACCTTGGGGTTCTTTCCATAAAGGCAAACAACAATTGTTCCACTATTAAATCTGGACAAAATCAGTAGCTGCTCCGTCTTGGGTTGGTGTCAGTAGTGATTCTGTGCAACTGCTGCACATTGGATCAAGGAATAGCAAGGGAAATTAAATGCACCATGGGCAGCTTTGAGTCAACTTATAGGGCCGACTTCCTTCTCTCGCTTTTTTGCTGCCGTGTTCTAAACTAAATACAACTTCCTCTGGTCATGAAACCAAAAAGCGAATCCTATAAACTATAAATAAAATAAAGAAAAAAATAAAACCATCACATAAAACAGTGAAAGTGGATGGCCCTGGCAGACAGTCACTTGGGCAGTTGGGGGTAACGTAGCAGTGAGGCAAGCGGTTCACCACAGACGTACCTCCAGACTGTACTCCTCCACTGTTCTCTTCAGGGGGTCCACTATTTGCCAGCAAATCAGGATGCAGAGGTCAATGAGTAGCATCCCTCCCACAATGATCAGCAGCTTCTGATCCTTGATGATCTGGATGGGGAAGATCAGAACGGTCATATATTGAAGCCTATGACCCCATGACTCCCACACATCACCCATTCCCCCTCACCACAGCATACGATCACCTCTCTGCTTGTCCACCTTGAACTTTGGCACATGAAAGCTGTATCTACAGATCTTTTTTATAGCATTTGACCCAGTTGGGAAAAATCAAACAAAAGGTCAGCCGACACAGGGAGGAGTGCGCTTCACAGGGACCAGGCTGCACAAAGCTGCATCTACTTTGGCTCTGAAAAAGAGTCGCTTTTGATCTTCTGACCGAAGAGGTACAGCGCGGCCAAACATCCAGCACCAGCTCTCACTGTGCTGGGCGATCCAAGGCAGGAGAATGAGCCCCATTTCAGAAAGCAGTAGGAAGCTCTACCAGCCAGTGATCCCTCAGCATGTTATCTTACTGGAAGAATCACAAGTTAAAGGTGTTCAAAGTTCTTTGCTAAAAATTGAGTTTTTTAAAAAGATAAAGTTAAAATAAAAAGATGGAACGGTTAACCTGAGAGCCAACATACTTCCTTTGTTATAACGCTTCCACTAAAATGATTTTACATCAAGAGAACAGGAACTGATATTGGCAATCAAAAGAAGAGACTATTCCCACAGGTTTTTCTCTCTCCTGTTCTGTTCTTACATACAGTCTGACAGCGACATGCTCTTAAATATGCAAGTTCTCTGAAGATAAATCACTGTCTTATCTGACACTGAAAATTAAACAAGTCTTTTCATTTGAATCAAAGGTGTGCGAGAAACTAAAAATGTATGCATGCCCTGTCACTCAGCTGAACTTGCTCAGGTTGGCGCAGCGCAGGCAAATATAACATAAATAAAAATGACAGACACACTTCTGCCAGTATTTGTCTAAGTTAATTATTTCCTTTTTTTTTTAAAATCCGTAAATAAATGCATAACGAAGTGAATACGGAGGAGAGGTCACACACCAGAGGCCTGTTGTCTGCCCTGCATGAATAGGAGGCACAGCTCATTCCAGGGGCTCTAGTCACGTGTATCAGGATGGGGGTTGTCATCACCCCCGTGACACTTGGATGCAGCTTTTTGGTTTTATTCCTGGAAAATGTATAAAATCCGTCCTTAGTGAGGCCGATCATAACGGATTAATCAATCGCCTGTGTTTCGCAGGATGCGTTACACTGGCATCTTTTTAATGAATTTAAGTGCTCCTCGTGGGAACAGTGACACACACAAAACTGGTAGCGCTGAAATATTAATTTGCTTGCAGGGGGGGGGGGGCACAACAGTGCCATTAAGTTCACTCCAAAGGGCTCACTCTGCAAGTGGGAAATTATTTCTTTGATTATATAAACACAACACTACGTATCCAAGAGAGGGTGAATTACAAAGTGGAACTCTGTTGCTTAATGGATTATCTTCTTCAAGAACAAGTGCTTTGCAATACAAACAATTAGACCATAAAAAGAATACAATTTGAGAATGCATACAAAGTTTTTTTTTTTTTTTGCACATGCATGCAGATGCATCCGTAGCCTATATCGGGACCGGCTGTCTGAGTTGAAGGTATTTTGTTTTACTAATTTCTTTCATAAACTTTTTCAAAACTGGCATTTACTCAGTTAGCTCTGTCTTGCGAATGAATGTCATACTACATTAAGTACATTATGATACAAGTACATTATATTTTGGTCCCACTACAAAAATGTTTGGATGTCTTCCTTTAAAATGTGTATTGTAGAAGAACTGAGAAAAATCTGACAAACAGTCGAACAGAAATTCAGAGCTTCACTGAGGAATCGAGGCAACGGACGGAAGTGCACTGGGAGAAGCCCAAAACTTCTCAAACTTGCCCCCTTGGCATCACTGATTATATAACCTAACACCAACAAATCATGTCATTCAAAATCCAAGCATCGCTTTGATCAACCAGTAGAAAAACAGAAAACTCCATAAAACCATGAACAAAATAAGGCCAGGATAACTAAAACAATGAACAACTATTTGCATCAAGTCAGGAACAACAATTTTAAGTGTACTCTTGGGCAACAGAGCATCATAAAAGGTAAAACAACCCCTGAGAGCTTAATACCAGCTATGGGCAATGAAACACAGGAGTGTGTTATCTTTAAAGCCTGAGAAAGAAGGAACCTGCTAAATTCCACCACATTATAGATTTTTTGAGATGCTCTGTATATCTGTATCCTTTTTTGGGCAGCTGGCGGTGTAGTAGTTAGATCTATTGCCTTCCAGCTGGATGACTTGAGTTTGAATGCTGTAATTCCCTTGAGCAAGAAACTTACTCTGAAAGTAAATCAGTAAAAATGCGTTGCATGTGTTGTAATGTCTGCTGTATTTATTGATAAAATTTCACAAGTAGCTTAGTACACAAACCAGACACTGTAAGTCACCGTGGATAAGCTGAATAATGGTTGGTGATGATCTATATTTATATCTGTACTTTCCTCCTTTAGGTCCTTTGGGTGCTGACAAAGTGAACTCACCAGATTGAGACCCTGTGAATGTGATGTTATGTACACTGCCTGGACCGCCTCAAGAGCCCTTGATATGGGGTTCAGGGCAAACACCTGACCGCTCTGGATATTTTTTCGTTGAAGTGTATAGTGTTAGTCTCAGAACTCTACAGGTTTGTTGTTTGTTCTGTATAGCCTTAAGCGTTCTGTCTTCTCTCCCCTGTTTTGGTTGTTTTCCCACACTATAACCTTTTTAACTCTGCGCTATTGTTGTTACTACTAATGATACCAATGCCATGTGATTCTACAGCTTTCCATTACCCTATGTTAAGTGCTGTTTCGCAAAGATGTTGGAAAGGGCACTATAGAGAAATAAACTGAAGTGCATTGAACTGAACTGAATGGACAGCAGGATTCTGACCATGCAAGCTTTCCTTGAGTTCAGCATCTTTTCCAACTTCCGGTGGATCTGCTGCCTGTTGTTTTTCCTTTGATGTATCTCTGATCTTAGTGACACTGGAATATTATACCTTCTGAACATGGTATTTCCTGAAAGACCAATGAAATACACAGACACATCAAAGCACAGTTTAGAATATCCACCATCTACCATCCCCCTTACAGGAATGAAAGCTTAAGCTGCTGGTTTTGGAGGGTGCAGCGCTCAAGCTGTCACAGGGTTTTAACTATTACTGTGGTTTTAGTACTCTGGAGCTTACAGCACCAGACTGCATCCACTTCCTCGTCGTCATGGATTTTTCCTTCAAAAGTGGTCCGGGGTAGCAAGTTGACATATTAAGCCTGCTTCAACTGCTTAGAGAGTCAGAGAATATAATCAGCCTCTGGGGAGTCAGTTCGTGGCATTTCTTCTTTAAGTTTGAGGAACAAATATAAGGATTATGCTACTTTAATTTCTAACATAACATAATGAGTTCAGGGTCCACTGTAAGGTTCAAATGTATTCTATCCACTAAATGAACAATTTTTTTCATTACTTGCTAATTTACTTAGCCTGTTGACTCGGCAGTGACCTGCCAATAAATGTGCAGTTCTTGAGTTAAACTTGAGTTTTTCAAGGGAGTCCATTGATCACATATGAAATTTCACTGTCAAAATATTTCCAAGGATGAAAATGTCTTATTTAATCACACAGCAGGCTACATTTGTCAAAAGCAGAAACATTTGCACTGGCATTAATTTATTAAGCAGACACTTTTCTCAGAAGTGAGATACAACTCAAAATGAAAAAAAAGTGCATTTTCCAACAGCTAAAAATAGAGACACTTGGCTGCTGTCCAATGTCTCTGTTTTTGCCTGTGCAGATTCCACAAGTTGTTACCTATACAGCTGAATGTGAGAGGATATACAAAGATGATTATGACAAATGGTGCAAGTATACGGCGATGACGGGGGATGAAGAGAGAAGTAGGTCTGAAAGAGGCGTGTTTTCAGACAGTTTTGAAGGAGCTCATTTCGTCACATCAACGCCAAAACTGAGAAGCTGCCGACTTTTCGATTTTCAGTGAAAAATTCCACGAAAACATAAAAACGTAAATTCTGCACAGTGATTGTTCAGTAAGTACTGGGGTTCTAGATCTCATGTCCAGATGTACAAACTGGATTGTCTACAGCCTCGGGAGAAAAGTAAGATATGTGTGGACCACGACAGCAATAATGCTCATGTGTAAATAAAAATAAAAACTGAATAAACTGAATCTGTGATTTATGTAACCCAGATCAAGAACCAGATCAAGATGAAAGACGTAATATTCCCCATAGATACTAAAAAATGTACTGAATCACATACATAAAAAAAAAACAACTCAAAGATGCAAATTAGCAGAGACGGTGACCTGTTAGATGTGACTGTATTAAAACAACACCAGACCGTAATGAAGAAGCAGGCGAGTACCTGGCTCAGCTTCATCAACCAGAAGGGAGCCGAACAGCACATTTTCAGTTTTAAACTGGCCAACGTTGTGTCACATTAGCGGCCTGCTACTCCAGAGTGCTTCATCACTGGACCGCTTTAACAGTTTGATTTTGCCTGACAAGGGCGGTAATTCGATAGCAGAGCCAGAGTTACAGGGCGAGTCTGCAAAGCCACCTGATTCATTTGGCAGCTGCTGTATCGACGTGTTTCTCTGGAGGGCCCACAAGGAGTACGAGCAGCAGGAAGCACCCCAGCAGTTTGCATAAACTTAGAAGGCTGGGCCCACACTATAGGATCAAAGAAATTTGAAGCGTTTGGTTTTTATCAGTTTTCGGTATCAGCTGCTGTTTGGTTAAAACTGAAAAACATGGGATAAAAAAGTCGTAGCAGGAGCTTTCGTAATATGGCTAATAATATGGCGTGACCAAAAACTGAAACACTCCTTTATGAATGACAAACCTAACCAGAAAAGTTTGCTGAATTCTACTTGTCTGTACATTTATATTATTTATCTGTCAAATTCATTATTTATTTGTCTGTGGTTGCAAAGACATCCCAAATCAGTTCAGCGTGAATTTAAATGAACACTGTAATATAAGCTGTAAATAGTGTATGCTGGTTGGGGACATCTCTGCAGCATAAAGTAAAAACCATAAATAATAGTTGTTATGTAAAAACCATAAATAAGCAAAATATACATTTTTTTGCAAATGTTTCATCGCATTAAAGGGAAAATGCACTGCTGCATTTGTGGAATTTGTGTGCAATCCAGGGCTGAAAAATTACACTCCACTTTTATTTATAAAATCATTGTGCAAATAAAGGCATTATCTGTCTTTTTAACAAACCAATCCAGCTTTTTTTTTATTTTGATGAGCATATGAAAGCAGAGCACGGACTGCTCAGGGAGAAGCACTACCACCCGAGGCCTTTGATTTGGACGGAGGAAACGGGGGGCTTCCGACATTCCGCAGTTACATTAACAACACGCCGCTTTCTCTGACGACGCCCACTCTTCCCATCATAGCCGTCCACCCCCATACTTTTCCAGATGCTCAATCTAAAAATAGCTGGGGAAATGCAAAGCCAGAAGGGCGATGCCATTAAGAGCTAGCTGCGTTTTACATAATCGGAAACAACGCATCTCGATAGTTATATCATCTTGTATTTTTTGTCACCAAAAAAAAGCTGGTTGGTGCAAATGTCTATCAGAGAAAATGCACACTTCTACAGTCTTCCCCCACTTTATGAAGGTAATTTGTTTCTGAAAGACCATTATTAAGGTGAAGACTCAAAGTTCCATTAGTTTAAATGGTAAAATTCCTGAGCCCAAAAGCCAAAACTTATTTATGCTAAAGTGTCACCAAGTCATATTAAAATTGACTCGTTTCCTTCAATTGTTAACATTAGCTGTCGGGGTCCAGAGCCTATCCCAAAATCATACAGGAATAGACTATGAAACTGCCTCTGGACAGGATGCAAGTCCATCACGCACACCCATCCTGTTTAGAATGACTAGTTCACCTGAAACACATCTTTGGACTATGAGAGGACACCGACACAGGAAGAACATGCAAACTCCACACAGACTGAGCTGAATTCACATCTGACCAACTCTGGCACTGTGAGGTAACAGCACTATTGACAAAGCTGCCATGCTAGATATTATAACATGACATAAGTTAATAATTACTGTTTAATACTGTATGCCTGTCTGGATGCATCCGTTTTACTCTTTCACAGCTATTAGACATCCTACACTTAACACTCACAAACATGTGTGGTACACATTTCTAAATACTCAGCGTGTTTGCGTATTGTGACCCACTGTTTGGTGGAGGGGGCCACCAGATAGGTTTTCTTCAAAAAGAAGGACTTTAATAATTCATGAAAACACAAAAGCAACACCAAGCAGCCAAATGAGGTCCACACATTCACATACACACACAGCCCAAAACAACTTCTCCCAGAAAACAGTCCCGAGTCCTCCGACTGAGTCCTCTGACCAGCTGCCTTAAATATTTCTGCCAGCTGTCTCTGAAGTGGCAGCAGCTTGTCCACATTAAGCCCCTGTGGGACTAGGCAGGGACAGGCACCAGGGAGCCAGCCATCAGTTCAATCCTGCCCCTAACAGCATAGCATAACCCACCAGTTTAGAGTATTAACTTAAATTTTGATGCAAAAACCAAAATAGAATAATAAACACAAAAGAAATCAGTGAAAATAATTCAAATGTGAAAATATGCCTTGTAAGCAGAAAAGGAATATTAAACAAAATTGCTTGTGAAGTCAACCATGGATGCATATCGTGATATGACTGCACTGATATTGTATAACAGTATTTTTATTTCTGTAAGTGTAGCAACTTTGTGAAGAAGCAATACAGAGTCTACTGGTGGTTCTCATTAACATCACATTCCAGAGCTCAGCGTAACTACTGTCACACTCGTGTGCCAATACACCCTGCTGCCTGTGCACATAGAGAGCTAAGTGGCTGTGATGTCATTATTATCATCATTATTTTCGTGCGTATCCATGAGCAAGAAGTGGGCGCTGGCCTTGTGGTGGACATGGCCATCAGGTTGGTTGGCCACCCTTGTATGGGTTTTCCTAGAAAATCCTAGCCTTGCTAAGGTGAGAGAAGAGGCTTCTCTGCATTCACGCTATATACCTGCTGCATAATGGGTGTTACCAGCAGTAGTAGAAGTGGGACAGAAGATGGCCAGGTGACTCCCTCACCAGCCACTGTGCTATTCTATAATACTTGCTAGAGCTTCACTTTGTACAATATTTAACATCTCCACTGGCGTGGTGTTGTCTGTGCTGAAATGCTCCTAAAAGGTGGAATGAAAACAAGACAACTGCCATTTTATCTGTGAGACTGTTAATCTGTAATTACAGTCTCTAGAGGTTTTCGATGGATATTCTGTCCATCACAGAACCAGCTTTTGTTTCTCACAAAGAAGTCAGTCTGAAATCTGGAACAGTTAATGTTAGTAAACGCCCAAGATGGAAGCTAGTATACCACTGCAAGACATGTTCAGTCTGTGAAGATTACTCAGGTCAATAACAGAGGTATGTTACTTGGAACACTAGCTGAATATGTGCTTGGAACAATTTAAGCAGCAACGGGACAAAATTCATAATGCAGCACCAAGGAGTCTGAAAAGGTATCAGGTATAACGTAGCTATAAATCAGAAGTAAGCGTCCCACTATACCTTTTTCTTCATCTTCACATTTTTAAAGATGGCATGTACCCTCCAGGTCTTGGCAAACATGGCTCCGAATGCTGTTGTGTAACCCACAATTAGGATCCATGTGCGAACCTGCACAAGAGGAGATGGTTGCATTATATTTACTCAAACTGAGATGTTAAATTATGAGGGTGACTGAGATTTTATGAGTCTGTGAATGTGTAAACATGGAAAGGTGGGTCAATGTACTACTGACCATGCAGAGACCACTTGTACACAGTTCTCTAATTGTAACATTAGTAAAGTATGAGTGAAGAAGAAAGTTTATTGGTAAGGTTGTATCGAACAGTTTGTATGATATTTGTGTTCTTTATGACTGCAGGCTGGAATTTGGCAGGAACAGTCATCTGCAGTGTCACTTGTGCATCTGAAAAGTCTTGTGTTTAAGAAAGGGCTTCGCATCAGGAGGGTGTCGCATCTGCAGTGTTGACACGTGCTTTCTGCAAATATCAGGAGCGCCAAAAGCCTCGAGAGAAGGCTAAGGTTAACTTGCAAAAACAACAGAGGTATCAAGCTGGAAACAACTGGGCCCAAAGAGTTTCACAGTAAGTCCTCCTTGTCCTTTGGAAGACTAAGAAAGATTTGATCTTCTTAAAGGGCAAACACGCACTAATAATCAGCAGCTAGAGACCCTGTAGAAGAATGAGGAAGGACAGGTTGTCTTACATTGTGGTAATATCAGGGTGTTTTCTCTGAATTAAGTTGAGGGGCCCACTCCAGGGGCAGCCAAACGGTGTGGCTTTTCCCCGTACACGGGGCTATTGACTTCGATCCCTCTACACGCCTTTGCGGCAAACGAACCCCTGCACTATCGATTTGTTCGTGACAGCATTTGACGCTGGCATCCAGCCACCTGGGATGTCCAGGACCGAAGGGAGCCGCTTCCTCTCACTCCTGTGGAAGCGCTGCTGATGCAGCGTGTGATATAGTGTGCGTACAGAGTGAATGTTGTGCCACTTAAACCTCACAGTCTCAGATCAAACTTATCATTGGCGTTTATCATAACAAAAGAAAGAATCTACTTGACTAAATAAATTTAAGGTGTTACAACTGGCCCAAAATTCATGCATGCCATCAGTTTACAGCTTTTTCTTTAAGTTTCACCTGGTTGATTTAATTCTATTTTAAAGAGCAATGACTTGTAACACTATGATGCACAGAATGTTGCTTAACAGACACTCCTTTTTGTGGCCTAATGTGGTATAGAGTTTCCAGACACTTTTTTTGTGTATGTTTGCTTGTTAAATATAATCTCTTATGGTTATTAATGATAATCGATGCCCATTAATTATAAGTCACACTGAAATTCTTTATAGGAAATTTAAAAATGGTCACTTTGTTGTATTTAATCATGCTGTCTACTAAATAAGCATCACTTGGTAATATCTGTTCCCCTTGGAACCTTTGTGTCACAGTGATGGGACCTTCTGTAGTGTGTTCAAAAGAAAAGGTGCATATGTACAGCAGCATAGAGATTGAATGCCGAAAGGCCAAAATTGTAAGAGTCCATCATAATCCTCAAGCTTCTGCACCTTTGTCAGAAAGTACTTACTGTGCAAAGTGTTTCGAATTCCTTGTCAGAGACGAAAGAGCCATCGAGGCCAAAGAGGAATATGGAGGCATAGGACAACATTCCCCCAAGGATAATCAGGTTGTTCATGTATGGACTGGACATCTTGATCAGCCTGAAGGAGATGGCAAGACAGATGGAGGGGTTAGAGTGAATGCTATCGATCCCATATTCCTGCAAATGTAATGAGACCACCTCACTATCAAGAAATGGAACGCCAGTCTGACACGGTTCCCCCACAGTCTGTCGGGATGCCTTAAATAGCCTCATCAAAGGCTGCGCTGTGTAATACCTCCAATTTTCCATCCACGGGCTCTGTGAGATGGTGGGGTTTTCACAGCTAGGGAGAGTCTGTGCACTTATGTACATCTATAGCAACCAGGACATGCCACCCGAACCCCGTGACAATGGAATGTGACCTACTACTTCAGCTCTCACCAACCAGCAATGCATTATGGCACTGGATTATACCAGCTGTGATATTGGTGGCTGCTCACTCACTGACCTTTTTCTGCTGTGGAGTAAGGGGTGGGTTCCAAGCATCTACTGTTTGAGGAAAGGATATCCTTAGTAGAGCACGACTGAGATCTACTGAAGAGCCATTCAGGTGTGAAAGACATTCACATCAGAGCTGAGCCTGTTGCACTTCCACAGTCAACAGAGGAGCAGCTCTGCAGTCCACATGAATCACTGCAAAGGCCTGTCCTGCACAACTCATCACTACCTGTTGCTCTGAGCCACACAATGATAGACTCACCTGTGGTTACGGTTCTTAATATTGAAGAAGAGGAAAGCCCCAGCCATGAGCATGCCTAGGACAGTAATGGTGGACAGGATACTGTACAGGGGCACGTTTATGTGCCGTCTCTGTAGCCGCACGAACGTCCGATCCTTTGGTGGCTCCACTCCTGCAATATCATTGAAACATGACCACTTCAAATTCTTGTTTAGGCTTAAACACAAATGGAACGCAATGGACAGTATAAATCACATCTTTACCAAGATCCTTTGTTGCAACTCTGAGTTAGAAAGTCTGCCAACGAGAGGCACTGACAGTTATTGAGCAGGTAAGATCATATGTGGTCAGTAAGTGCACGTTAATGGCCGTGCCATTTTTGGGCCACGTTGTGCTAAAGCTGACTTTAGTGGCTGCACTCACAAGCGTTGTACGCTAATACAGGACGTAGTGGGAATAATTCATCCTGTGAAATCACGGTCTGGTGAATTCTCAATATTGGGGGTCACGTTACCATTATTTATGGATAAATTCCTGGAAAAAAAATGGTCAACTAAAATGTTACATTAATTGGTATTTTCATGCCTGATAATATTAAAATGAACATGTTTTATAGTATGTGTAACAGGAATGATTAAGTTCTATCACTTACTATCCAAATTAATAAAATTAGTCCCATAAATTATGCACGACTGATGGTCGACTGCTGGTATCACTTTCTATTTGTAAATAAGAGAAAAACTTAGTGATAGTGGAACGGTATTCATATTATAAAAGCTGCTTATATGGGGCAAATAACTGAGTTAATAGGTGCATGTTTACACAATTTATTATTAAGTTAGTTGTGAATCTGCTGTTTCAGTTCGATTTACCAAAATGGTAACTGAGTTTGTCAAATGTCAGAGGTATATAAAGTACAGATGTTGGCTTTGTTAAGGAAGAACTAAAGCATCTACATGATTTTTAGAGTAAAACGTACCAGGCAATGAAGTAAATATCTCTTTTGGGGCATAAAATTATTGCATTTCCAGTAACATTTGTCCCTGTACTGAATAATAGCCTGTTGTATGAAAAAATCCTGCATATTTTTTGCACGCTGCAGCAGGAAAAGTGTACTCTAAGACAATAATTTGTGATAAAACAGAAACACTTGTGTTGCTGGTATGCGACTGCTGTGCAACAAAGAAAAGACACCGTGTTCATGTGTGGTGGTGGGAACATGGTGCGTGTGTCTGAGGGCCTTCAGGTTCATGCATTGCACCTGCGTGAAACCCTTTTAAACACCCACAGCATTCGGTGCCAGGAAGCCCAGGTGTGTCCTTGGAAAAGCTGCCGTTCTGCTGACATGATGCCAGTGGGCCAGGAAACGTGATTCTTTACAGCGCCTCAGAGCTGCTTTGGGACGGATGAGCGGCCTGAGCGCTTGCTGCTGAGTCTGAGCTTTCCCGCGGCATGCGTCATTTATCACACTAAAGCCGGCCTGGAGTTCCCCTGTTTTTATTTGTTGCACCATACATCATAAACGCACTGGAGATCATCACTTTTATTAATTCTCTTTTCAGCACACTGAGGTACCTTGGTATTTTTGGGAAAAAAATCTTTGTTAAAACAGTAAAAAAAGCCTCTGGAGACTACATTTCCTTAACTTAATCGGTTGCAAGACAGACTCTCTATATATCTTTATATTCTATTCAGCAGCTGAAGAAAGATATACTTTATGTTAATGTTTAATACCTGCAGCATAAAAGTCCAATTTTAGTTAGAGCATTTTTATTCAAAAGCAACATTTGGATTTGTGCATAAAAAAAGCAAATTAGCTCTCTTCAGTTTATTCTTTGTCCTGGAAAATGAGCTGCACTGTGGATAATATGTCAGTGTTTCAGACTCTACCTATTTGCCCTCATTACACACTTTCTGCGTTCTTGTCACACAGTGTTAGCGATGTGCTGAATACAAACTCAGGTGTCTTAAATGTAAGCGCTGTCATTGTGTTAATGTGTGCTTTTTTACTGGAACCCTCCAAGACTGCAGCTGGACTAAACAACACTCGTCTAGAAATGAAATGGAACAAGACGTCTGCAGCCTTGAATGCCGGGAGAAAATTCTCGCCAGAGTCACGGCTGGTGTGACACGGGGAGATCTCAGTGTCATGCATCTGACAGACCCGTCTTGGCTCCTCTCTCCTGCAGCCAGGAGGCATGAGCTGTGCACCTTCCTGCTCCCCTACCTTGAAACCTGATGGTGTTGTTGATGAGATCCAGCACATCTTCAATAGCGTTGTACTCGCCGACCTTCACCTCCTGGCCCTCTGTAAAAAACACATGACCAGGACACGTGCGGTAAAACCGCTGGTTAGATGGAGTGTTTAATTTTTTTTTTCCACTACAGTAGAGAGTGGGCCCACTGCCAGGCACATGTACCTTCTTCTCACCCATGGGCAGAGGAAAAACTGGGCCAAGCTCAGTAAGGTCTTAGAAAGGACACCGCAAAGTAACACCGGTGTCTTGCCAAAACTGCCGCAGGTGGACATTCGGGGCAGCATTTGCTTTCCAACACATACTTTGCACACAGGAAATGTTTATATTTCAAGCACCCAGAAACGTACAGGCAATGAAAATCATTCATCATTGAAATGTGTCATTTTCATTCATTTACTTGATCTGCATAGTCTTCACCTGGAAGTTGTCTGGCGAAAAGCATCTGCTAAATGTATAAATAAGCAACTAAGTGAAATGCATGCTTTGACCATTACCCTCCCTGGGGTTGCCTTCACATGACAGCAGAGGAAAGTTGTACGATGGCAATAATCTAAAAGTCGGCATACGCAGGTCCTTGGTGAACAAAACAATAAGCCATAGATGAAGGAAAAACTGAAAGTAAATGAAAGAAAAAAGAAACGCAAACTAGTGAACATCACTGTGCTGATGTCTCAAAATTGCTAGCACATTTGCTTTTTTGTAAAATACACGAAATGCTGTTATTACCAGGAATGATGTGCTGGTGTCCTGTTGGGATGTATTTTCGCCACATTAAAGTGAGCTTCTATTAGAATGCTGGTGGTTTGCTAAAGACCAAAGCACAACATGTAGATGGTGTTAGCCAAGGCCCCTAGTGTTGAATATTGTGCGGAAAGGCAGTTTCACGTTTTGGCTTAGCATCTCACAAACTCATATCCACCAGAAGGGTTCCCCCTTGGGCATAGCCTTAGGGGAAACCTGTGCATTTCTAGTACGTTCCCATTTTACAATTTACTCTGTGGATTTAGTGTGGAACAACATGCTGGCTGTGAATCTTACTGGAAGTGCTCATTTCCTCATGCAGGTGGTGAAATTTGTTGAACTGAGAAGCATTCAGAACAATATCTCCTTCTGCCTGCTATAACCCTGCAGCACCAGCTTTCATCTAATATGTTCACAAGGCACCAACACCAACATAGCATACTTCCTGTAATTATTATTTATTGCCAGTGTGTCTTTTGTGAGCTGACGCTTGTAATGAAAGTGACTTAAAACTCTACCCTTTTATGCAGCAGGATGTTCTACAGTAATAATTTAGGTTAAATGTTTTGCCCAAACGTGCTATGGCAGGGCCGCTCCTGGGAACTGAATCGGAACGATTTGGTTTAGAGGTCAGTATCCTTCTTCACTGCGCCACCTGCTGGCTGGGATCCTGGTGCACGCTTGCAAGCACAAAAACTGCGAAATAGCCCCAGACTCCTTCCTAGAGTATTTTGCCCCACGCTGCCATGAGCTACACGAAAACAGCAGAGTTTGCTGGAGATGTATACAAACTCCTTGTAAACAATTTCTGTCAACAGGAAACACTTTTGCTGTTCCAGCCCATGAACATTTACATCCTGTTCATCGCTCTAAGGTAAAAAGCAAATTAAAATTCAGTTGTATACTGTGCCCGAAATATACCTGTAGGATGTTAATAAGAATTTCAAACAAGCAGCAATAAAATCCTGTTCCCTTGGAAATGGAAATCCTATCTGTTCATTAAGAGTTTATCGCCATATACATACTAACAGCGGAATCCAAGTTCCAGGGGTATGAGAGGATGACATAAAGCAAGGATTAAAGGTTGTAGAACACTTACAGCAGGCACAGAAACAGTATGCAAACACAGGAGCAGCACCATCACAAATTGTATCCGTTCCTCCTGGATCTACTTCACTTAAAATGAGAGCTGATGTGTCAGACTCAATTTTTATGATTTTTCTGGTCATTTAATTGCAGTTGTGATGTGGGTCTGAATGAGGCACAATAACTGGTATGCAACAGTAAGCAGGGAAGATAAAGTACTAAACAGAAGACTGTTACCCTGGGTTGCTCCATTTGTGTTCCATTTGGTCAATAACTCCAATAAATCCAATAAATCACCTGACAACCTTCCAAGAGTTCTGCTAAATGCCTGGCCGGGCTTTATAGGGATAGTTCCTGTTGGACCAGTGTGAAAGGAATATCATATCCCTCCTCTGAGATGATGATCACACCTCCTTCTATTCTTGTTAAAGTCCTAAGGAGCAGTAACTTGACACAGAGCGTTTACATGAATTTATTTAGTTCACACATTTCTTCAGAGCAACTTTTGCAATGATTTATCCATTTGGACAGCTAGGTACTTTTGATTTGAGCAGTTTGTATTAAGTACTTTTTTGAAGGTGAGGCAGCAGGAGGTAGGAGTGGAACCTCGGGCCTTTGAATGAAAAGAGTGAGCACCGAGCACTACACTGCTGTGTCCTATGTACTGAACAGAATAAAATAACATCATTTGCTCCCACCTGTGGGTTATAAAGGATGGGATCTGGCCCGCTCTACCTGAACTAAACTGTGCAACATGAAAGCAATAAGCTCTGCATCATTTAGGAATCCAGGGACTGATGCTGTGTTTGAATAATAACTGGTAATGCTGAAGTAATAAAAGTAAAAAAGTGGAGTGACAAGAAGTCAACCGGTCAGGTTTGTCACAAACAAAACTATGCGCCACCAAAAGCTAATGAGGCCCCCCAGTCAGGGAGAGTAGAGAAATGCTGCTATAATGATGCTGTTCCCTTACTACTAATTTTTACTACTGTAATTACTAAGACAGAGGAAGGAAAAACTAACAAAGAAATATAATTTTGCTTTAGAATTTCCAACCCTAAAGTAGCAGATTTATGTCTCATACCTCCTTTAACACAAACAATTCAAAGATAAAAGCTTTCTGCATGTGATCTAATTCGTTTACGTTTTTATTTATGGGCCTGCGAATGCTTGTCTGCACATCGGGGTGTGAGATATGTTTTCGGAGAAACAGAGCTGTGCCCCGTGGGAAAAGGAGCAAATGGAGGCTGGGACAATTTCCAGCTTTTGGCTCAACTGGTGCCCTGCGCTCTCAGTGTCTCAGTGCCCCGGTCCTGATGCGGGATAGGTGACCTGCGCTACACTCCGGTGACCCCGTTCCACCCTTCCCTCTTATGTCTTTCGCAGAGAAAAATGAAAGGAGTGAAGAACTAAGTCTCAGTGAAAGTGAATGACACTGATATATTCGGTGCATCATTATAGGCACTTTCCTTTTCTTATGCTTTTATTAAGAGGAATTTACAGCATTTTGGGCAGCAGGTGCCATAGTAGTGACAGCTGCTGCCTTGAACTTGAAGGACCCTGGTCTGAAGCCCACTTCTACTATAGCACCCTTGATTGAGGTATTTATCCTGAAGTCCTTGAATTAAAAATATCCCACTTTATAAATTGGTAAATCACTCTAAATAGTTCAACATTATTACTTGCTTTGGAGAGAAGCATCAGGTAAATCAGTGTAATAATGATATGTAATATTTGCCTCATTTATACAGCAGCTTTGATCTGTAGCACTACCAAAGAGCAGGGAGAGAGGCTTCAGCTAGTATCCTTCAAATCCTTGACCTTAAGCACTGCACTATCTTCAGTCCTGCAGTGAAAGCACTTGTTTATTGTTTTTCAGTCCCACTCATATGATACAGTAATGTCTTTGCATTTAGTTCTTTAACAACACCTTGTTCATGGCCACAATGAGAAATACTTGAAACGAAGACTGAAACATCACACATCAGCTGCCCACCCCAGGAATTTCACACATATTCTGGCTAAATAACTTGGGCCAACCTAGATCTTCCCTTCTCTGGAAAAACAAAAGACGTGTATGGACATGGTCAGATATGTCGCTCACACCCTGAAATAAGGTTTCCACACCACAGTACGTCTGAGGTTCTGCAAAAAGGCTCTCACGTTCCAGTATGGGAAGATACAGCACCCTGACATTGTGAGGAAGGTGTGCCATTAAGCCCACCTGGCAGAGAGGCACTCACAACACTCTCAACACTACCAGAAAACCATTGTGTCCAATTGCCAGTTGTCTCGACCCTCAATTATTAACTTTTATTTAGCAGAGGACTTTGTTTAATGCATCTTAGGTTTATATACTAAGATACTGATAATGATCTATACAGTAGTTATTTGTTGCATGAATTTAGAACAAGTACCTGATCAAAGGTACATTAGCAGGAGTGGGACTCAAACTAAGAACCACCACAGTGTAATACATCTATCCTAACCACTATATCCACTATCGCCACTGCACAACCCACTGACCCTTCACCACCCTCCCTCTGTGCCTTCTATGCTTTTAAAACAGGGAGGTAGAGCCTCCCAGGAACAGAAGTGTGAGTTCATGTTCTGCTCTATGCCAGAATGGTGGGTGAAGAACCTAGAGGGTGAGAAACCTCTGTGATACCGTAAAGAGTCGGGTACAAGTCCTGTCAACCAGAAACCCTCCATGGGATGTGAGTGTGAAAGCAGAGTGGCACATCTAGTATCACATAATGATGGGACTAAAGGAACCGCAAATGAAAAGGGGAACTCATACAATTGACTCAGCATGTTAACAAAATAGGTTTTTTATGTGTTGGTACTTCGATAATCCATACACAAAAAAGGAATAACACACTCACCTTGGAATTGTGTAAACTTGATAGTCCCCATCCGTTCTCCATTCCTGAACATGACTTGACCCTGCACAGACAAAGAAAACCAAGAAGGTCCTTCAAAACATCCTCATGTATTGAACACATATAACTATCAGCAAATTGTATGAAACAATTTCAAACACATTCTCAGTAGCTCCTGCAGTACTACTTCAGTATTTGGGTGAGCTCCTGTAAGTTTACAAATATTGCAGCACCATCTGTAGATGCATGGATGGTATGATATCCATGGCGATCCTAACTATTATAATTACAACTGTAATTGTATTAAATTAGATTTACAGTAATGACTGATATTGAGCCAGTGTATCTACTTATAACGCCGTAAGATTTCTTTTTTGAAGCCCTCAGGAACAGCCTCGTGACCTTCATGCAGGTTGTGCCCATAGGTTAAGAGAAATGATTCTGCACCTGGAGTTTAGTGGACTGCAGAAACATAAAAAACTTCATGAAGCTACATCAAATAGCTGCTCATGAGCATAGCGTATCAATAATAACCTTGTGAAAATGTCTGTTTTCCGTGGATTTGTCTGGAAGGGTAAAAATGATGACTCAATTTAGAAAGATGTATTTGCTTTTGCTTTTTTTCAGCTTCATAAGTGATTCCTGGTACTAATAAATCATACACATACTGCCGAGGGTTGTGGTACACTGCCGTCTTCAGGTCGTCTATCAGACCGGAGGTGTGCGAATTGATCGGTTTATCATGGTAAACAGAATAATGTGTTAGAGAAATTGATTTGATAAATTCCAAAAAAAAAACGCTCAACAAGGAAAAAAGGTCAATAATTGTTCGGCAAGTTTCCGCAGGAGTAAAAAGCAGTTTCCACAAGCGGCAGGAGGGCAGACGGACAGGCTGCTTCTCACAGTGGATCCCAAACAAGTAGTGATCGTGTGTCATCTCTCAGGTCACAGCTGACTAGCTCTTGAGATGTCGAGATGCTTCCTGTTTCTGACAACCTCTGCCACATGGTGCCAACTCTGCCACACACATCACTCAAAATCAAAGGGAAGCGAAAACAAGGAACGCCTGCTGCGGCATTAAGGGCAAATGACCTTGAACGGCGAAACAATGGCGCATATCAGATCGGCGGTCCTTGGGAGATGTCTGCACGGCGCTAAAGATCTTTAAATACTGCTCCCTTCACGCAAAGTCCCAAATTAATTCAGTTTGCCATCTACCCACGCTGCTCTCTAATTTGTCATTTAACGCCAGTTTTGGGTGATTTCATTCCGCAAAACAGGTGAAGGAGACGGAGAAGCGAAATGATTAAAACGGTGTTTAAAACGGGAAGGTGATTGAAGAGCCAATTTAATTTTCAAAAAGGTAGGAAAGCTTTGAAGTGCTGAGCGGCCATGAGCTCAGTGTGTTTTTAGTCTTCGCGCCAGGGTACAAAAGTGCTGGGGAACACGTGGATGACTGATGGCGAACAGCAGGCCTCGCTGCCCGGGCAGGATGTGCCGGTTGTGGTTCTGGATGCAAAGCCGAACGGTGGAGCGATGTGAGGCCATTATGTGAAAAACGGAACAGATCCGCTTAGCATCCAGCAAAACAGATCAGTGCCTGAACATTTCTGAGTGGCAAAACAAATGGAAAAAAATGAGCTTTTAAATAGGAAGCTACAGCATTGCCACGTTCAGCCTTCGTGACAAAACCATAGGTCCTGGAAACAGAACAGACTGTCCGGTTGCTAATGGTCACCTCCTGGCCTCGAAGGAGGCATCCAATAGAAAATGTGTGAGTTTCAGTGAAGGAAAACAAAAAACAGCCACAGCTTTAAACATGGTTAGCAAGGCTGTGAGCAGTATCCATGTAATATAGGCCACCCAAGGAAGGAGGCATTATGTAACTGATTCACAGCACAGGTGGTCCCTTCCAGGCACTGCAGGACAGCCCTGGAGGAAGCCAGCAGGGTGAAACGGGCTGCCGTCTGCAGTGGCATCTAAGCCAAACCATGCCACAGAGAGGTTGACACCTGGGTTTCTGCTGGCAAGGTCATAGGCTCATATCTCAGCAGAGGCAACTGCTGCTGCACCACAGACCCTTGAGCAGGGTGGTTACCCTCAGTTGCATCAGTAAATCCACTGAGATATAAATGGGAAAAAGTGTAAGTCTGTAAGCTGCAGAACGCACATCGCAGTTGAAAAAGAAAACAAACTCCTCACGGGGTGGCAGAATACTGGACCCATGGAGAAAGAACACAGCAGACCCCACATGACGGTTCACTGTCCGGAAGCTGTTGCACCCTTAAGTAACAACACAATTCCCTGTGTCATGGTCCCACCCTTCTGAAAAGCTGTCTGTGCCCCCTGCAAAGAAAATTCCCATAGGTTTCTCAAAAACTGCCCTCCGTGCCAGGAACACCACATTTTACAATGCAGGAGCAAAACATCCTCCTCTGCTGCTAATTGTGCAGGGAGGCGGACGGATTAGGAGCGACTGAAACACGCCAACCATAACGGAGGGGGAAAGGAGGAGTTAGGACTACACCGAGATTTGTGTTAACCGCATCTGGGTCAACCGCCTATGCGTCTTAGCGCTGTTTGCTTCCTAGAGACCGCGGATGACGTGTGTAAAGCTGCCTGCCCGTGAATCTTTATCTTTTCATCCGTTGAAGACAGTTAAAACAATTAAAGACTAGCTATCTGTCTGCGTGTCCTTACATCTATCGATTTATCTAATGTACCTATCAAACAAATTATAACAACAACAACAATAATAATAATAAATGTTGCTTTTGGTGTTCAGCTAATGCTTTAATCCAAAGCATCTTATGCCTTAACCTATTTGCCTGAAGGTGGGTTTTAGGTAACGTGAGTAGATCGTGTCAAATGTGAGGGGCCCTTTGCGAATGCATCTTCTCAGTGTTTTTAAAAGCAACATCTCCTAAATTCTCTCTATGTCTTTTTAAATCATCGCTTGGAAGCTGTATGTGTACAGATGTGCCTCTGGAGCTGAGATTTATTCCTCCTCCACATTCCACAGCTTGCAGAAGCAAGGGGAGGGTTTCTACAGGAAACAGGGAGAGCCCAGTCCCAAAGCACTGGGCATCACTGCACATCCCCCACCCCACATATGGGAGCTTCTCCAGACTGAAGACTGACTGACCTCCTGCATTTCTCAGCTGCTGGAATGGTGAGAACAGCATGGTGGCCTACCGGGCTGCATTTGGACAGACCGGGCCTATGGGAGGAGTATCGGGCTGTGGCAAAGGCTACTCGTGCCAGTGGAAAATGCACCTACGGGAGGACTAGCGATGTTTGGTGGCAATGGGGACCATGCCAGGATGAGTGCCCAAACTGGGCCATCTCCAAGGGGGATTTGGAAACAGGGCTTTTTTTCCTCACTCCACACGTGAGATCAGCCTTTCAGCAAACAAATTGTTCCCTATGTGAGCTGAGCCAGCAAGACGCCCACGTCCTGACCACGAGTTAGTGAGGAGACACGAGAGCTAAAGCCAGTCCACAGCACGCAGTGAGAGCGGCACTGAGGACGAAAGGCAGCGTTTGCTTATGTGCATCATTGTGTACGTGTGAGGGAAAGAGTGGGACAGAGCGAGAGAGTGCGACGGAATGAGGAGGGTAATTTGTATCGTATAAAATGAATACAGCCTCTTGGCAAAAAAATGACCATCCCTCCAAAAGCAGGGCGCAAAAGCCATATGGGTGCACTTGATTATGATATAACCTGACACGGCTGACAGTCCAGAGGTCTGCCTTATGGCTCCTGCTCATGGTGTGCCCCAGCTCGGTCACTGAAATTTTTACGGACATACTCAATGGACAGCATTTATTTTCAAACTTGTGTTTTCCTTCAGTGCTTAAAGCCATATGCTTCACTGGAGGTGTGAATAAATTGCCTGGGCAGAGGAGGTTTCTGTATAGGAAATAGGATCTGGTGTGCAGGTCACTCATTTGTCCTGTTATTCCAACACTTATTATTTGAACTCTTATTACATTAATGCCTCTCTTGTAAACCCATTTTTGTATATGTATATGTATATGTATATGTATATGTATGTGTGTCAATGCGCATATCTATATGTATATGTACACATACAGCAAGGTCAATCAAAACTTGGCAGAAATGTGTATGCTTGGCAGACATATATATACACAGATTCTTCTGTTTTCCATAAACAAATACTTATAAATTAATATAGTGAGAATTTCCTGATGTAGGAATGACAAAATAATTGTAATGCTAATAATGCTGACATTGTAAATTGCCTTGGATATAGTAATACAATGTCCTTGAGGTTTTTGATTTTTTTTTAATCAATGTTTTTAACACATATTGAAATTAAATAACCGTCTGCTTGCAGAGTTAGAATTAAAAGACATTGCATACAGTAGCTTTTTGGGATAATATTTTAGAAGTCATTAAATACAGTAAGAAGGGCAAGCGAAGGAATGTTTTTCAGTGTGACACTACTACGGTAACTTGCCTTGGACAAAGATATTACTTAAATTCAAATTATTATTGTAATACCGTTATTGTGACATTGCTATTACAAAACATAAAATAATATTATCATTAAATGCTTTATCATGGTGGTCAGAATCACAGTGGCTCACATTATTATGATTGTGATAATGATTCTAATGATGATGATGATGATGATTATTATTATTGTTGTTGTTGTTGTTGTTGTTGTTACAGAAAAAGGTTATATTTAAAGGGAACTTTTTAAAAAATTGCTCTTGATAAACTGCTCTTGATCGTGGGCTCCTTCTCCCACCAGCTCAGTGACAACAGCTTTCAGTACTTCATTGACTTGCCCCGAGGACCAGCTGGCCCGGGCCCCATTGGGCAGCATTCTAGATAGGCAGAATGATATGCTGCCTCCAAGCTCTCTAAGCCCTCCACGCCCCAGGCACCATGTGGCGTCAGTGCCGTGGACTCAGAGAGAGAATAGGATGAAAGTGAAAGACAGGAGCTGTAGTGAGAGAACAGGCGGCCACGCAGCATCCCCAAATGGGCCACTCGGGTTGAGAAAGGGAACCTGGCAAGATTGAATGTCAGTGTCCTGCATCGCTTCCACAATGGCTGGTGGCCAGCGGTCCTTTTTTAGATGTGAACAGAACTGATGAATAATTGCTCTTCATAGGAGCTAGAAGACAGGTTTTCCTTTGATATTAAGTTTCCAACAATAATTAGGGAATCCTTTCCTCAACACTGCTGTGCCATTTCCCTGCAACAGAATATGCCACCCAGCACATTCCTCTGAGCTACAGTATAAAAGGCCTATTTTTGGCTTCAGGAAATGTTATTTGACGACCTAATGTGGCAACAGCAGTTACTGTGGTGCACTGATCCTGTGAGAAAGAAATGTTGATACAGGCTACATGTTTCACAAAGCTCTTCACACAGAAATGTTTCAAGACTCTGGTCCTGCCCCTGGGATCTATAAATAAGGCCACGATTTTATACAGCACAAGGTGGCCATTTTTTTCCTTCTATTTCTGTATTTGCAGTTTTAATCAGGAGCGTCATCTGACAGACATCACTGAAGTGATTTAAAAATACGAAGAAAGACGTAAGCAGTAGTAAAATATGGAGGATTCCTCTCAGGGGGGTGGTGCATATGGGTCACACGGTAGCCTATTATAAAAAGGGTGTATCAGACAGAAGCAACACTTAAAAAAACATCAAACTCCAGTGAGGTCTTGTGCAAATGTACAGCAAAAACCACTAGATAAAAAAAAATCTTTACATCCCACAGTTCATTAATTGCGAAGACCAAAAATTCTTAATTTTTCAATACAATACTCACCGTTACTCCAAAAAAGTTTGTCTCGTTCATGACGTCCAGGACCATTTTTCCCACCTCCTTGTCATCAACTGTGAAGTTGCGGTAAATGTTCCTCCTCTCTTTCTCCCTCAGCCTCTCCATGACCCGAGTCAATGTCTTCGCTATGACCCAGATGCCATCATAAGCAAAGCCGTGGAATTTGCTGGATTCCACTCCTTTCTGTATCCGCTGAATGGTGTACTCCCTTTCATACTCCTGAGGGGTCTAAACACAAGGGATGACAATGATGGTTCAAAGGAGGCTTTAAGTGTGTCTTAAATTTTGAGGCAGTTCACTGGTTTACTCTTGAAACATAACTCTAACTTGTTAGAAAAATTGAAGTTTTCTGTGAGTATACAGCGTTGGTCTACCCTTCCAGAAATGCCCTTGATCTGCTTGGCACTCAGGGGCTCGAAGTCCACGCTGATGTAGCCTTCCATGGCCGTCAGTAGCTTCTTGGTGGTGCAGTTGGTTGAGTTAGCCTGTTCCCACCAGTTGCCCTGGTACCACCCAGGGATGATCCACTGATATTTACTACCAAACATGTTCAGATTATATGCCTGCAAAATGAAATGATAAAAATATAAGTCATACTGTCAAATTACCTCATTCACTCACTCTTGGTCACTATCATGAGCTGTCATGTCAGGGATGCAGTGGTCCAGAGTCTATCCCGGAAGCACAGAGAGCAAGGCTAAGAAACGTGCACCCTGGATGCAATGCCAGTCCACCTCAGATGGTGATTGTTGATTATGAAAATTTTTGTAAAACATTTACACCTGTAAAAAATTGTTGAACATGCACCAGAAGGGTGTGAGTACATACATGTACCTTATGGCCAGTTTTAATGTTCTACAGTTCAACAACGTCAGGAGGAACAGCTGCCTCTGAAGTAAGATCTGGAGACAGGGCTGATTTGAATCTACTAAACTATAGAACATTGCCTTGACAGCGCAATTCAGAAAGAAATGCTTTCCAAAAGAATGGTCTGCCCTCCCTGGGAAGGATAAAGCCGCCAGTGAATTAACAAGGCTCCTTACTTCACCCTGGGATCTGGTCAATGGACCATTTTGTGCACATACATGAAGGCTGGGCACTCTCTGACACTCATTTTACTGCAAATTTTCATTTTTAAATTAAAACTGTGATACTGTCTGACATTCTCTGAAGCAGACTTTGAACCTTCGTATAACTATAATCGCTGGCAGCTGGTAATATTAAAATGATCGTGATTCATGTTCCCTGATTTGGGAATTGTTACGTAACCCAGGAACTGTAAAAATGCCATAATTTTAAAGAAACAAGAGGGCCGTGCAGCTGTGGATATCACGACAGTGTCCGAGGTCAGGGTTCATGAGGGGCAGATGTATCGGTGAGGTGTGAACATGTGTGTCACACTCCCATGGAGCCATCTGCCCTACAGAAGCTTCATGTTGGTCTGAAAATCAACCTTTACCTGCAGCATGACCGTGTGAATCACCATGAGGGTGCTGTACCTCCATCAGACACCCTGAAGTTAAAGCCTCCTTTCCCTCTCATCTGTGCCAGTGCTGAAGGAAAGGTAACTACTGCTGCTGGTTTCCAAGTTTGTGTGTAAGCAGCATACACATCCCCAGCATGACATGATGTCCTCCTTTTTTCTGCAGTCTCATGTGGGAATGCCTCCATCAGCAATATCAACAGCACTGGTTCCTCTGTGCTGAGACCAGCCTCAGGAGGATGTAGATAAGTTACGCTGATAACAGTATTGTGACCCAGGTGTCACTACTTACACAGCAGAACACTTTGGAAGCCAGGTTCTCATCGAACTGACCGATAATGATTCTCACATCGTTGTCCTGTGGAGGAAAGAAAAAAAAAATGTCAGACTCACACACATTGTCATCTCAACAGCAAGCAAAACATCAGTCCACACCATCCCAAGGTGAGTGAAGGGCAGCTCAGCTGAGCCGACAGCATTAAACCACATAATTGTCTATCCATAAGAGCAGCAACGGTAAATGTCAGTGCTGAGAATTGTTTCTGAAAGCCTGAAGAGAGAGGGCCACTGATGCGAGAAGGGATTCACTGATGGAATCAGGCAATGATTTACCCATCATGATGGCATCATATTTTCAATGAGCTCTCCATCAGGTCCTGCCACACCGAAAATTAATTGATAACTCTCGACATAATGTTACAGTGGACTCTGTCAAATATGGCTTTCCAGTGCAAACATTTAAACAGCAATTTACATGTTTATACCTTTTGTTGGAGCAAAGTTGACATTACTGTACGTATATTATATATTGCGACTGCATTACAGCGAATTACATACTTTCCAGGACAATAAACAAAAAGTTACTTACGTTTTTGACACCACCATTTCATTACTGTTAACCAGCATTCTTTCTCGTTTTACTTTGTCTTTTTTTAATTTACAGCCAAACATAATCAGACCACAATTAATGCAAAAAGTTAAGTATTCCAAAATATCTATGTATGAACTGAGCTTTGCAGATCACTGTCAAAACTAAAACTGTGCCTTTTACCAGCTTCTCAGAATGGTGTACAGTATACTGGAAGAAAAAATGCTTAATGTTTTCATTCATCATCTAGAAGCATAGACACTTTCCAGATAATATTCAAAGAAATAATCAAAGTATGAGGCACTATAAATTTCTTTTATCAAGGCATAGCTGGTAGCTACCGGGGAGCATGAGAATGCCCTGCTATAACTGGTAATCACTTTTCTTAACTTGACTTGGCTTTCCAAAACATGAATTGGTCAGTATTGGCCCTCCTTCTTTAACTGTGTTTCAAAAGGCAAAAACAGTTGGAAGTGGCATAGTTCAGAAAAGCCTGTATCAAAATGAAATCTTTTCTGATTTGCAACTGAACCACAGGTGTAATGTTCATAATGAGAAAAGGTGATAAGTCATGTGGATTGAATGTGAGCCACACGACTGGCGTGTTGTGTTGTCCCTTGGCTACTGCAGCTTTCTTACTCCCGCAGAGCACTACCAGAAAGGCCCCTCTCCCCAACCCAGCAGTGGCATTACACTGCAGCCAGAGCCCAGCTGGCCGACCAAAGCGGTGCTCCCTCCCAGCGGCCTCTGTTAAGGCCTGGCATCCAGCCTCCTGGAGAACTACTTGTGTTCTTGTGGTAGCTCAAAACCCTGGGGCCTAACAGGTCTTGCATGAATCTCATGGGGTCATATGAGCAGCTCGATATGAGGAAGACCATGAAACCTGCAGGGTTAGTTGCGATCTTATTTTGATGATTTAGGGGAAAAAATGATCTACAGTTTTAATGTATGAATTCACGTCGAAGCCGAAGCAAAGTCATTATTTCACATTGTTCTATGGGAAGGTTAGCTTAATGCTGTTTTGATGCTCTGTATGATGTTGTCTGTATCAATAAAGAGCATTCTGAATTTGGAAAAAACACTGCTTTTCTTACTGTAAAGCCACGGCTGTCTTCAGTGACGGACACCGAGCCTTTACTCCTGTTACTGATTTGTACTGGCTTGGAAGCAGTTGTCTTATCTTTCAATTATGCTGCAGCAATATCTCTTTGAAAAAAAAATTGAATTGACTTGTATGAACTCCTATTGAACTGGAAGCGTTATCTATCCGCAGTGTTCACAGTGCCGAGTGACATGCCTTCAAGGCATTTACCCAACAACCCTCTGACACATGGCCACCAAGGCCAAAGATGACCTATAAGCACTGGCGGGATCTCTGGCACCATGAAGACCCCTGAACCCATTAGAGTAGCAGACGAACTCCTGTGTTCCATCGAAAACGGCTCAGCATCGCAGACTCTTTTGTAACTTTTATTGCAGGAAATGCTTGGGCGTACTGTTTATACATTAAACACAGTAAATCCTGACTGTAACTTTCAATTTCCTTTTGCAGCTTAATTTAGCTGCATTGATCAATGCAAGACAGCATTATTTCATTAAAAATTAAGCAAGGCACATTCTGGAAAACACAAAAGACAATCACAGCACCTCATTTAAGACTGTTTACACAAAATAAAGTAATTGTAATTATGTGTATGAAGACAAAGTTCACAATGAGGTGGCCAGATGTCATTTTGCCTATTGTAAACAGCAGTAACCCCAGAGATTATTAGCTGCGAGCTGCCCTCTCAGCACCTTGGACAGGGCTGAGCAACAGAAATGTTTAAATGTTTAAATGTTTAATTTAGGGGAAAACAAATGCTCTTAGCTCAGACTGACTGTCAACAAACCAAACAACGTGTGACAGCGCTTATCACATTAGGCTGACTTGTGGAGGCTGGCGATCGGCTCTCGCAGGGGAAGCTTGCTCTTCGCAAGATGCAAGCAACACCTTCTGTAGCGCGCTGAGAGCTCGCATCATTTGCATCTTCATGCCGAGCGGGAAAACAGCAGTGGTGGTGTGAAGGAGGAGCATGCACCACCCCCTCCCCAGGGCTCAATGGAGGTGGGGAAACCACCACAGAGATGAGTTCACAAACAGCTCCGAGCGTGAGTTTTATGGGTGGAGATTCACCCACGAGAAGAACGGCGTGGGGTTGCTGGTTGTGGAGAGACATATATCTAGATCTAAATGGATCACTTGTATGCTGGGCCTCCGCAAAGGTCCATCCAATGTGGCTTAAAGTAATTACGAATATACAGGATAAACTGACAGATATCCTGCAGCCTGGGATGTAGCACAGAGCCCTACCATACCCATCTAACGCCCTACCTATCTACCCCCTCCTCCCCTAATACACCACCTTCTAAGCTCTTCACCAGGGTCATCAGGTAGGCACCATCCTTCATCGGCGTTTTGCTGACTTAGGCCCACGACACCTCCGGATGGCTCAGCAGTGCGGTCTGGCATCCCAGACCCACCCCCCTCCAAGCTTACTAGGTCAAAGTAAAGTTAAAGGACCTAAATTACATCAGGTTTTAAGAAACTGCAGGAAAAAAAGGCAGGAGATGGTGTACTGCTTAGAACTACTAGCTTTGAATTTGAAGGGCCAAGGTTTGAACTGATGCATTAAAATTTCCTTGCAGGTAGCACGGTGGTGCAGCAAACAGCACTGCTGTCTCAAAGTGCCTGGGCTGTTCGGGCATGGATTTGAATCCAGCTTACTCTGTGCAGAGTTTGAATGTTCTCCCTGTGTCTGAGTGGGTTTCCTCCAAGTTTTCTGGTTTTTTCCCACAGTCCTAACACATGGATTTCAGGTCTTATACCGCAGACTGGTGTCCCATGGAGGGTGCAGTCTCCCAGGGTATTGCCCTGTCATTGCAGGATAGGATCCAGATTGCTGTGACCCCAAGCAGGACAAGCACTTAAGAATAATATATAGACGGGTGGAAATTTCCCCACAGTAAAAATGGTTAAATCCCTGTACTTAAGTACCTTAAGTCTATAAATTGATTTGGAGAAAAGTGTCAGGTTAATATGAAAAGCCTTTTTAAAAAATATGATAAGTACTAAGTGTGGCAGTTGTGCCTTGTGGTAGTTTCACTTAAGAGTCTAATGTTAACAGTGTTCAGTAGTTTCAAGGTTTGCATTCAGCAGTGACAAAATAAGGTAAGATTGACCAATGGCAACCAGTAGGATTAATGGGACTCGTGGTACGGAATGGTACAGAAGTGATTTATCAAGCCTTCTTTCCTGCAGATCTTGTTGGGATTGTGGGAGGAAACCCAAACAAAATGGTAAGAATGTGCAGAGTCTGCACAAACTGAACTGGACTCAAACTCAGATCATGCCACTTACAAAGCACAAGGTAGAAGTAATCCTGTGGTGACATAACAGTAAAGAGGAGCACTGCAAAAGTTGTGAATGAGTTTAAATTTTGACCCCAAAAAGGTGTTGGTTTATCAGAACTTGGAAATGTCACTCACCTTCAGCTTCTTCACGTTGACACAGGGGTCGTTGGAAAAGCTCTCGGTGTCGGCAATCTGGATGTCCGCCTTCTCCAGCTCATTGGTCAGATCATTCCGCACCTGTCAGGGAGAAGGAGAGGGCCTGACTGATAACAGGCTGAGCAAGAGGAAGGACTAATCTAGAAGAACGTCACCAAGATAACCTTTGCACTGATTAATGTTTCAATTCCACCTAAAGACCACTCTGCCCCTGAGTCCAGAAAGGCGTAAACATGGCACGTCTGCGAAAATGTCTCCAGTGTTCCCGGATCCCCTGTTGAGAATCGGACATTAAGTACAGTCTCCGCTAATTTGCACTCAGTCGTCCAGCGAAAACATTTGTAATTGTCAATTAATGCATTTAGAATAAATTGCCCTTTCAAGACACAAAATTACTTGTGGGTTCCTGTTGTGCTTTGGCGAAGAAAGTGTGCCGCAGCTGAGTCTCCTACATGCACCATTATTACAGCCAGCACACCTGCTGTGGCCACTTCGCTCCTCGTACGACTCCAGCGACGAAGTGCAAACAAAAGACGACGCCGTTCAACATTCTTAATTGGTTTATGCCAAAAGGAGAGCATCAGTGGATATTTGTGATAGTAAATATCTGACAGTGCGTATGCAGCCAGTTGTGTGAACTTCCGGCTGAACGAAGCCTTGCAGTGATGACTCAGTGGGGAAATGCCAACACAAATGCACTGGAGCAAAAGGCAAGGGTGGCCTCTTGTTCCATTGATTAAGCGGCTCAGAATTCCCACGAGTGCAAGGATCCCTGAACCATGTCAGATTTCCCATTTTTACTGCATTCAGACACTGTGCAGCGCAGCGAGGACGGTCTCCAGTGGGACATCGTGTCTCTGAATGGCGACGTGTCCAACCTGGGACAGATTGCTCACCACACGCGCAGCAGCACCCGGGGGATCACATCATGGGATTCCTGTTTGCTCAGTCCCACGTGGGAAAAATGTACAGCTTAGTTTAACTGCCGTAAGTGAAACAGTCATTCTGAAGGAAAGATTCACATTTTGTTTAGTCTGCAGATATCCATCGTGCTTTCTATTCCTACAAGGTGCTAAACCTGATTCCTAAAATTCAGGTAAGTAAGGTGGGCTTGCAGAGGGCTGTGAACAGATTTAACCTGAGAGAATTTCCGGAGCAGTAACAGAACACTGAACAGGAGAGCTCAGAAGGATTAAAGGATTTTAAGCGCAAGCCGAAATCCTCCGATGATGGATGTGATGAAATATATAATGTATTTATATTCCGCCCTGTTAAGTGAACCCTGACTAACATCATAAACAGGAGTCAAGCACTGTCAAGTGCTGTGAACTGGCAGAGAATGTGTTTACTGCAGTTCTGAAAACTACTCCAACTTTACACAAATCTAGATTGTTCTCTGTGTAAATGAAGACTGGGTGTTTACTGCAATATTATTATTATTATTATTATTATTATTATTATTATTATTATTATTATTATTACTCACTAGCACTATACGAAACAAACCTACCCCAGGGCTTTACAAAATTTATAAGTTTTATTATGCTATTCTACCATTATTATAGCTGTAAAATAAAAACTTACACATTAATAGTGTTATATGAATATTTTGTTGCAGATTATTAGCAATTGCAAAAAAAGTCTGAATTGTGGTTGGGACTCTGGATAAGATGTGACTAGATAAATAAGCACGTGCCTATGTTTAAAAAAGATTGTACTGATTGTTATGAATGGGCCAGCAGACTTTTCCATTAGTGAGAAGGTTTTACATAGCAGTTGTACATCAATGAGATGAAAGGAGCTCGTGGCACTTTTACATGATGGTTTAGGTGGGAAGATCTAAGGCCGCATTAGCATGAGACAGGGACATGTTCACTGATAGCATAGATTTCTTTCCCTGAAAGTAAGTTGCAAAATCCCCACCGTTAGATGAAGAACTCTCACCTCTAAGATCCAGTAATGGGGCAGAAATGGAATTTTTAAAAAAATGCCAGCAACAATTTTACAACATTCCGAATTGTTGCAGATTTCTTTATAAAAAAAGTCACATTTTACACTTGATCTTGTCCTAAGCACTCTGAGGCAATGTAGCTTGGCAGGGCAGTATATAAAAATAAATTGAAATGAGATATATTGAACTGAATCATTTGAAAAGTTAATGGAGGAGGTGCTCTTATAAGAGAGAGACTATCATCACCAAAGCCTCTGTTAACATTAAAGTTAAAGTTAACATTATGACAAACAACAGCATGTCTGGACTTAAGTGATCTTAAATTTAATTGGATGCTCTAAATGAGTCACTGTTATTCTTCATAGAGGGTTCCTACTGAAGTGGAATTGATATTGAATTTTCCATATTAACACCATAAGATGGTAAACAGAAGTTACACTGATGTACTATGAAACACATTACAGAAATCAGTTGACAGACAGATCAGCGCAGAAGGACCAGTCCAATTACGATGAAGCTGGTCTCGTTTTAAAACAACATAACATTCCAGAAAGTGCACAAATTTTGAATAAAAACAATACCATCTGATTTGCTTCACTTTTTAAGGCATTTATCAAGAGACCACAAGTGACTCATTCAGGACCATATATACTGTTGCACTGCCCAAAGATTGAAGGAAATTGAATTTCTGTGTCTCAGACACACCCCCGTTTCAGCTTGTTTCATTCTGTGTTTCAGATGACTGAGTCCGCAGTCGCCATGATATCATTGGCGGGATTCGTTGCTGGAAGATGTGAGAGAGGAGCTGCAGCTGATGGTGTATGATGAGAGTGGACCTCAGGACACAAGGCTGTATGACAGATTAGTTAGAGGACAGTAATGGGGCCCTCCAGGCCAGATGACCATCAAAATGCAGGGTTGAGCCGTGCTGTCACACCTTCTTCGCAGGCGTCCTCAGGGTCACCTCTGTCCTGAGTAATTTTAAACTCCCCTCATGATGTGACTCCAACATGCACCGTGTTTTCTTCTCTGAGGAGACTGACCCTCTTCTCACGAATAATACCCAGACAGTGGAACGGAGACTGAGCGGGTGTTCACGGCAGGCACAAAAGCTCCTTCATCCACCATCAGGTACATCTGCCAGCAACTGCAATTCAAAGCCCTGCTGATATCCTCCACTGTGGAGCAGCTACCTCTGCCGTCTGCAGCACTGAGGGAAAGGAAGGGAATAAATAAAGTAAAACAGATAAAATGAATGAAAATGTCTCCACAGTTCACCCCCATGGGGTTACTGCTACAGTAACATGCTAAAATAATTCAGTAGAATAAGCTAATTAAAATACCAGAGCTGAAGTGGAAAAAATTGCAGGAACTTAAAGCCGACAACACTCGCATACCGACTCGTGAGCAACACAGCATCAAGCTTCTCTGTATAAATACAACAGGGTAGAAGAGAGCGTGATTTCCCTATCTAGCTGCACCTACATCAGCCGGATAGTGCAGCGTTGGCCGGACACTGAGGACAGCGAATCTCCCCGGTATTTTGACACCTTTTACCCGCCACTCTGCGACCGTTTTTAGTGCGGGCATCATGCAAGCCTCTGGAGGACAGAACATCATGACTTAGCTCATCAGTGTCAGAACATCGCTGACTTGGCACCGGTGACACGGAGGTGCGCTCATCACTGTCATCTGTGGACAATGGCATCAAAGTGACATGCTGAAAACAGTCTGATGTGGGGCTGCTTGCTTTGCTGCTTTCAAGTGGCTCGTTCTCTCACATCTTCTGCACTGTGAAACCGAACCGTACAGCTCTGCTCAGCAGCACGATAAATACTGTGTTTCACGGAGGCATGTGGACAATGGTACACAACACGTGGCCCTGCCTGAGGGAAAACATTGAGCCCACTTCACTGCATCAATAGAACGTGGTTTTGCTCTTTGGAGACGATGAGCACATCTGGCCGGACAAGGGAATGTGGTGTTTTGTTCTGTGGTGTACAGCGAAATGTCTGCACGGAGCACACAAACAGGAGAGTCCGCTTTGATGGCTACCCAGGCAGCTGTAAAGTACCTTTTAGCAGACAGGCTTGTTTGTTTGGGTAATCCCTCCCCCTTTGGCCTTGATCAAATCCCCTCAACACTGCCCCCCTTCTTGCTAGTGATCTCCCGACACGCATGGCAGTGGTGAGAGGCAAGGATGAAGGACACCCTTCCGAGACTGCAGTGGGCTTCCCCATTATCCCACTAGAGTAAATAACGGAAAGGGAGAGAAGAAAAAACAATAATCCGTGCGCACATCGTCTGTTTGGGCTGCCCTGCAGGAAATCTGGATCGGATGACAGGTTCACTTGTGCTAAGCTAAAAGTGTTGAGTTTATTGCAGCCCTGAAAGAACATTACTGCAGCACGGTTCTATTTATAGGCATATTTTCACATCAGGATTAGTAGTTGCACAAAGGCATCATAAAAACCTGTTGTGGGTGGAGGGAAAAAAAGGTTTCCATTGTCCTCAGACAACTGACACGTGTTTCGGACGCTGATCTGCTGCATAGATGAGAAGCGAATCGCTGGTTGTCTGAAGCTGAGTTAAAGCCACGGAGGCAGTGACTTTTGTCGATTTTGCTTCTCGAAGAAGCATAACCAAAAACAACTGCAACACAGCTGAGTCCCATGAGCAGAACTCACGTGAGAGTGTGGAAGATCCCTGCATTATTCTGAGTTTGGCTGACAGAGACAAACATCCTACTTTTGGTATGAACACGCGGACCGATTGTCTGTTTGCCGCTGCAGACCTGCTTTGCAGACTGACGTCAGTGCTGCTCCCAGCCTCAACCAAACCGTAAATGTTTGCACTGGATTGGTGTCCTGCCATTTCAACAGATGTGATTTAGTGGCTTATTTGCGCGGTGCGCTTTAAAAAGACAGACTGCAGGCATGTGGTATATTACCAGGAATTAAACATGAAGGCGCAAGCTAAACATTTTGACAAAATTAATTTAATCTATGAGCATTAATAATAGAACATTTTAATTAATCTCCTAAGTGTAAATAGTCCAAATACAAACACACAAATCAAATACATACTGTGGAAATATTTGGATGTGTTCTTGTATTTATTAGTCTAGATGGATCTTTGTGGTCAAATTAGGTTACAACCACTGTAAAAAGATTCTTTATAAATGTCAAGTGTTGAATGTATAATAGGTGAGTGAATCTGTCATCTGTGTAATAAAATCTTGTGCTTGCATGCAGCATGGTCTATTACATAAAATTCATGTGCAGATTTAAAAACATAACTGCATTACTGTAGCGTGGTTGTAAATGAGTCCAATTGCACTGCTTTATTAAGCTACTACATCATCATTGTATATTCATTGATATGAAAAACATATGTAAGTAATGAGTAATGATAAACTCATTTACTGTTTTGTAAAAGTATAAACAGAAAATTACGAATATATAGACGTATAAATTATACATTTGGGATTTTGTCATATTGATTTAGTTTCAGTAAAGCTTGTGTTTTTGTCTGCTCAGTGCATTGCTTTGAACAGCTTCCAGCTTCATTCAAAGCACTCATGTTTGGAAAGTGATGAAAATCCAATTAAATTTGACTGTCCTTCACATTACAGAAGAGGTTTCAGTCGCCAGTGCTGAGAGAACACAGACCATGGGGAACTGACACCCAGGATGACATGGTGCCACACAGCCAAACGTTGCCTAGAACCTGGCAGGTGCGGCTGTGGTGGACCTCCATCAGGCACAGTGAGACATGTCTCAGTGCATGACCCATGGCCACATTTATTTCATTGGCTCTCAGCATGTATCTAACCATTGAAAATAAAAAATGTGGATTTCCCTTTAGTCGACACGGTTGTGCATCTCAGTGGCATCTTAATCCACTTACTGATATACTCAAAAGGTACAGAAACTTTTCTCTTTCCTGGTTAGAAAGCAACAGAGTAACAAAAACCAACGTGAAACAATTAGTAATCATAGTCTCATTATTATTATTCTTTATTTAGCTGACAGCGTTACCCTGGGAGACATAAGCACATTGACGGAAGTTTAACTAACTCCACAACTTCTCAGACGGCCTCATGTCAAGAGGTTCTGTTGCCAAGTTGTCTTTCTGTTTTCCAAACAGAAAATGTATAAAAACCTTGAAAGGCGCATGGCTTTTGTGCATGACAGAAAACTAATAGTGTAATTGTTTGTTTCTTTTGAAAAAAAGTTTTTGTTTTTTTTTTAAATTAGTTAAAAAAAAATACTGGGAATGTTCTGAACTGAAAAATACAAGTCTAAATCTCACATTTATCTTTTTTCTACTTTTGGACAAGCTGGAGCCACCATTATAACAGTTGCAGCTGTCACGCCCTCTGCTCCGCCTGCTACCCCGCCTGACTCCATAATCGCCAGCACCTGCTCCTTGTTTCCCCTAGCAGGGTATAAAACCTGTGTATCCCAACAAGCTGGTGTGAAGTATTGCTCATGTTTTTTTTTTTTTTTTTTTTTTGGGGGGGCCTGTACATGCTCAGCAACTTTTTTGGCTGCCTAATCTGTTCCTGACCCTTGCCTGGCTCCGATCACCAGTCTAGCCTTGTCCTTGCTTGCAATACTCTGTCTTTCGGCTCTGACCCTTGCCTGTTTGCTGACCACGACTTTGGAACATCCCCTTCCAATAAACACCCTTTGCCAACTCGCGCCTGCACACGTCTGCTTTCTGCCAACGGCGTCATAGCAGCGTAAACATGAGAATAAAAAGTGCTGAATCCTAATTGTAAGCAATAATATAATACAATATGTTAAGCAAATAAGTAAAAAAGTAAGGAAACCTGATAACACAATGGGCNGTCATAGCAGCGTAAACATGAGAATAAAAAGTGCTGAATCCTAATTGTAAGCAATAATATAATACAATATGTTAAGCAAATAAGTAAAAAAGTAAGGAAACCTGATAACACAATGGGCAACTGTGGGGTCATTTCAGACCTATATGGTTAGTTGTACAGTGTAAGTTTCTCCATCAAAACTTTAGCGCTTGGTGTGACAGTATACTACTTTTTCCCTGACCAAAGAACATATCAGTATTAACGTAAAGTGTGAAATCGTAATATACTATGTAATTATGTATAAAAATCGACTTACAAAAAAAGTGCTGTCCAAGAAAAAATTAAATCCTCTAGATGAATTAATGACGGGATGAGTAAACACAGTAAACAGTAACAGCCTGCCAGAGACCTTGACTTTGGTACTAGCGAAAAGCTCTGTGGTCTACCTTGTGTTTTAGAAGAGAATATGAACCAACAGTGAAAGAAAGTAAAGTTTCCTCACAATGAAAATATAGATGAAGCTCTGTTCTATTATTATTAGTAGTAGTATTATTATGTTAGTATTATTAGTACATATTATATTTGTCATGTGTACTTCTTACATGTCTAATAAATGAAAACAAATTACTGAAAACTATTTTTTTCCTTTTTCTTCTCACACAATAATAGGAGGTTTGCTAATGAGACTGTAATGGAACCCCACGTTTTATGCATTTTCTTTGTCCCCATTTATTGCACTAGGGTGCTATGGTGGTTCAGCGAGTAGCGCTGTTGGCTCCCAGTGCGTCAGGTGTGAGTTTGAATCTGGATCAGTCTGTGTGGAGCTTGCATGTTCTCCTTGTGTCTGTGTGGGATTCTTGCAGGTGCTCTGGTTTCCTCCCACTGTCCAAAGACTTGTGTTTCAGGTTAATTAGTCACTCTAAGTTACCTGTAGTGTGTGGTCACCCTGTGATGGTCTGCTGTCCCATGCAGAGGCAGTTTAATGACCTTCTGCCCATTGCTTCCAGGACCTTACTCAATCTAAAATAGAAGGAGGAGTACTTATTGCGTTATGATGGGATTTTACTGTATTGCCAGGCTGGTTTTAGTGAGTATGCATGGGGGGTCTGGACTGACATTTGCAAGCTAAATCCTGCTAAAAGCGCCTTCTGGCACTCTTCTTGCTCCCCATCTCCAGCCTCAGGGGCAGTTCTGCCCAGCCCAGCAGCACAGCAGCATGCTTCAGCCTGCTCCAGCACGCCCCTCATCCTCCAGCCTCCAGGGGGCCAAAGAGAAGCCCTCAGTTTGAGCAGAATGCTTGTTTGCAAAGTGAACTGACAAAAGGGAGGCACAAGTCTGACTGAGGTCGACAGCATATGTTTGACAAGCACACACATCCCTGCGGGGAAGCGCAGCAGCACCGAGAGGTTTGGGGAGGCACAGAGGGGGATTGGAGTAGGACGCAGTGAGTGGCCATGGCCTCCTGGATGTGCGAGACTAGCACAGTGGCATGGAGCTCCACAGCACTCCCTGTCACTGAGAAACCCAGGGTCTGCTGAGTGCTAATAACACTCTTTAAGAAACCAGCTATCAGCACCAGCAGGCTCTGCGGCTGCTGTATCAGAACAGTGTGAAAAAAAGTTGGCCCATACAACAATAGGAAAAATGTCAGAGCTGTGAGGATCTGTATCAAGCTACAGCTATAGAGAAAACATATCGTGGTGCACGAACATTTAGTGCTAAGTGGACAACATGGGCAGGGTTAGTGGCATCGAGTAAGATTTGATTCATAACCACTCGTGTGGTTTTCATGGTAAGGGAGGGTACCGATGTAGTTTCCACATTGCCTTCTTCTACATGTGTCTGAGCTGCAAACTCTGCGTACCCTGTGCTGGATTCGAAGCCACGCTATGCCTTAACCCCCAGCCCAAATACACATGCAGCACTACACAAAATGACGAAAAAATTCTGCAGTATGAAAAAATGTTTAAAAAAAATCTGACTGGCACTTTAAAAATGTTAAACGACTGCCCAGATTTTAGTTGAATTAGAATTAAGAATAATTGCCCAGAATTATTTGATCAAAATCGTGTAATCCTGTGATGAACAGCTGTGCTGCTACACGGACAGGTTCCAGGCAGAAGCGTGGCTTGCAGCGAGATGCACGGGCTTCCAATGGGCTCTGCTGACGCAGTCAGCCCCTCCCTCGCCCAAGATGTGCGGGTAAGAGACACAAGTCAGGAGCGAGACACCCCCCTTAGCTCTGCCGGGTCTGGCTTCAGCTGTCACCTGCTCAGAAAGGAGCAGCATCTACATAATGGGCTCACCAGAGGCAGCCATTAGCAGGGCGAGAGCGTGGCTCTTAGTTCTAAGAATACTTTCCCCTCTTACAGCAAAACCTGGTCACAGGTCCTGTGTTGTGAAGCAGCATTCAGGTATATGCAATATTTTTCATTTCCTACAGGGAAGGATTCAGATAACAAAATGCTCAAAGGTGAGAAATGAAACACCTATGGAATACAAGAAAACATTTTTTATCTATAATATGTTGCTAATAAGTATTCAATGTTTCTTTTTTCTAATACAGTAACACTCATAGTATGTTGGGGGAAAAGCACCAAACACCTTTTTCACAGGACCGAAATTTCACACTACATATTAACAGTGTATGGATGCAACAATAAAACACACTGCTAGTGTCATTTGCAGCCCTGTAACATGCCAAGTGCGATCTTGGTTCTTGGGGTGCATCATTTCTAATTGGAACCATCTCTCAGTGCACATTTACTGCTCTATTGTTCATTCATAAACCTCCTTTGAGAGCTCTGTGAACCAGGGATGTGTCCATGTCTGAGATGCAGAGAGGCGCCTCCAAGCCAGATTCAACCCCCTGATGACTCTTTCAGAGTAAATCTCTGGTTTTCTCGGGAATGGTCAACCCGTGATGTGCTTTTCAAGATGAGCTGCAGCGCTTGGTGCCATCGTTCAGATTTATATTCCTCAAGCCTGCGGAAAACCTGTAGGAATACGGATGAACCAACGTCCAGGAGAAGCAGGCCACTGCTTCATCGTCTACAAACGTAGAGCCTGACTGACAGCAGCTGGTGTTTAGTCACCACCACGAAAACAACCAGGGGCTGGACGACCAGGGGCACACCAGTAAGATTTTTGTTCCATTTTTTGCCTACCCTGGGAATCCGCCCTTGGTGTTGCTGTGCTAAAGTTTGCCTCCAAACCAGTTCACAGCACCTAAATAGTCACGATTATTCACATCCGGTGCTGATGCCCCAGAAAAGGGTGTCTTCTCAGACACCTTTGAGCTCACACTAAGGATCATTCAAAGATTTTGCTTCTTAACCCTGGCAATGTTTGAAAGAGCTTTCTATTTTTGGTGTTTCTATTCAAAGCATAAAACTATAATAGCACTGTATAATATAAATAATATTAAAAAAACAATTAATATTTTATTACATCTTTTAACCAACCTCACTGTTATCATTATTACAGAGTTTACATTTCTTTTTGTAATTTATGAACTACAGACCTCCTTTTACCTGAAAATATTCTTTGTTTTTCAATAAAATAAGCACTGTTTTTGTTTTTTTTAAGGGACACCATTACAAAATTTGAAACAAGTATCTTGGCTAAATTTTGGAAAGTGGTCAGATAGGGTCAGACTTACAGTTGTATACCATAGTCTGCATTTGATATTTTTTTTACTCTCAATTATAGTCTCACTCATTCATTTCCTACGGCCGGATCTGATCATAAAGGAAGTTAAAAAAACACCTAAAGTTCAGTGAAACTGCTGATCATTAATTTCATGTGTTTATGTATCTAGTGTGGAGGATTTCTGAAGACTTACAGCAGAAGCTACATTTGTAATAAAAAAAGACAACAGCACAATGAGATGGTTAAATAGCTTCTGTAAGGCTGCGATTTACTATAGACCCTCAACAGAAAAAGCACGATCCCACACAGGAGCTCCAGCACTCCTGATCCTTGGCGAAGGACATTTTGAATTTTCCAAGCCAAAAAAGAAGACGTTTGAAGGTCTGCTTTTGAAGCTGTACAGGTCCGTCAATGGTGGCATCCTGGGTTCTCAACCTTGGAGCTGTCAGAGGTTGGTGACTAATGGGGATCTTCAGGATCACATCCCTCTCCAGGGTGATTTGCTAAGCATGGCAATTACCTGGGCCAGTAGAATATGGACATCTGGGTGACGGCATGTGCCATCTCTCTTGCTCCTGTGCAGCACTCATGAAAGAGCAGTTATGTAAATCCAATAATGTTATGGTCATTTGCTGCAAAATGATATCTGTGCTTCAGTGGCCCTTCCAAAGCAGCTATGAGGAAGCAAAGAAATCCCTAATTATGCACCCAAACATATTTCAGATAACAATTAACCTGAAAATCCTGAATTTTACTTATTGCGATGAATAATAGCAATAGTGGCTATAGTAGTGATGATTACTCTGAATTTTGCCTTTAATGCTGATTGTGCTGCCTCTGGAAATGAAAAACCCCATTTTCCTCAAAAAATTAACACTTGTAAATACAATGCTGAAATAGTGGGAAATTGCTCAAGGCTGACTTTGACGTTTTCATTTTTTAACATAAAGCATGTTCCTAAGCATCAGTGCTTCTCCAAAGTAAAGACAGTTCTAGGCAGGAGTGTATGCCAGCTGAAGGGAGGAGGGTGGGCACCCACTTCTCAGAAATGCATCGGAGACATTTGAGATGTTCCCCAGCATTATACAGACCGTGTGTCAACTGCATCAGCAGACAGTTCATGCGTCACGCCTGCCCAGGGACCAGACCGGGTGAGGAGACTTCAACCCTGCTCACCGGCACAGAAGTCGATATGTCTAAAGGAGGCATCTGACAGTTCGCTGTGACGCTGCTAACAAGGTGTCTTTGACCAAGTTTATGTTGCTTTGTTATGCATATTTCCTTCCTGAGGCTAGTATGTGTTGGAGCAGACAGACGTATTCTGAGCTGCACCATTTCATTAGCTTCGCATTAGCGGTAGCAGAAGGGCTTGGCATCAGACACAAATGTTTGAGATTATATGGATAGATTTGAGACCTTGTGAGCTCCGGGCCCACCAGCTAATCAGATGCAGAGCTTCATACTAAAACCACATCTGCTGCTCCAGAACTAATCAGACTTGATCAGGTGCAGGACAGCCTCAGTTTGCCATCCTGGTTTGGAATAGATCGTATGAGCTAACTCTGCCTTTCAGTTTTTTTGTGAATGACAACGTGTGCTGTTGGGGGAGAAGGAGGAACATCTACTGGTCTTACCTCAGAGAACCTCTGCACATCCTGGGTCAGAGTTCCCACCCTACTCCAGTTATAGAAGTTGAGGAACTTCACCACTGCTGGGTTCACGGCGTTGTCAGAAGGGACCGTTCGGAAGAAGTTGGGGTACTTTTTCTTGTCAGCCAGGACAGGGGTTGTTGCAGCAAAGGACAGCTGAAATGGTGCACAAAACAACCAGTTACAGTTTGGGCATCGGCTCAGCTGTGCGACTGATCACGTCCTTCTTTCAATTCATCTGTTACTTAGGTCTTCCTAGAACCAGATATGTCTCAAAGAGGCATCTCCTCCTCACATGTGTATGCTTTTAAATTTTTTTTCAACATTTAACATTATATGTGCAGAACTATATGGATATATAGTTTGGGTGTAGGTTTCAATTCAAAATGTGGAGTTTGCATGTTCTTCCTGTGATTGTGTTTCCTCCAAGTGCTGCAGATTCTTCCAACAGCCCAAACACAAACGTTTTGGGCAAACTGGTGGCTCTAAACTGTCCATTGTGTGTTATTGTGTTATCGTGTGTGTAGGTCTACCCTATGTAGGATTGGCATCCCTTGCTGGATGTACCCCACCTCACTGTGTACCCTGTGCTTCTGGGATACACTCTGGACTGGACACTGACAATGACAAGCAGTTACAGATGCTGAGTGAAAGCACAAGTATGCATACTGTACATATGCACTGCATATGTACACTGTACAACACATTATATATACTGTATTATGCTGTGCATCTGTTTAATGTACAGAACATATGGTATCTGAGTTTGGGACCAGCCTCCAATTGTAGCTGCAGTGACAGCAGTTGACAGTAACCCCATGCCATGACAACAAGGCAGGATGTGGACTCTGAGCTCCTGCAAAGGCCTATCACCGAATGCCATTTAGCAGGGGGTGCTGGGCAACAGAGCATGTTACAGCATGCTAGCAACCCACTATGGGGCTTCAGCATGTGTACAACTCGCATTGGGGTTTATTCACCAAACACTTGTACTCTCACAAGTGCCGCAAAGCTCAGAACAACTTGTATGGAAATACACCAATGAAGGAGGTGGCTCTTTACTGCATTAATAGTACCAGACCTTAGTCTTTGTGCAACTGTCTATTCAAGGTCATGTCTGTGACAGTTCTCCTTCAAAGTACAAGAACATATGACACAAATGAATTTTTATTCCAGTTATTTTCTCCATTTTCGCATTATTTTAGCCTTCAGTTTAATTTGAATGTGTTTGAGAATATTATTAATATAAAACAATGGATGAGGGTTAATGGAAACTATATCCGATGACCAATGGAAGCCTTAAATGTTAAGAACTGAAATAGACTAAACCAAGAAAAATTTACAGATTAGAACCGATTAGAGGGCATCATCGTTGAAACATCACAGCAGAGCATTGTAAAATGGAAAAGGTGTTAGACAACCAGTGCGTTTTTATTTGTCAACATTTAATAATCCATTATTGCATGGCTGAAACTCTAATTAAAAAGTTAAATGATCTTCATCTGTGAGGCACAGGAGGCGAAATGTGTGAGTGCACCTTACAGTGGTCGTGAGTGGTGTGCATATCCAACCATGCAAATGCTGCTATAGTCCCATCTGCCTTTAGAAAGCCTATTATCACTCTCAGAAAGAATTCTGGCAGGGCATATGTAAATTGCTTCATTGCAGCCTTCTTAATTTAGCACACTGACTAAATTCCCCACAAACGTAAAACAGCTTGTACGCGTTGTCAGCTGAACGCCGTGGGTATTTTGCGTGTTTCACTTTACTCTTTGACAAACGCTCTCTGAGACTTGAGGAAGTCAGTGGGTGTATGAGTGAACCAGTGGGCCACCAAATGTCCACGCAGAAGGCAGGTAGACCTTGCACCTCACACGAGACATCTTGTCCGATGGCTGAAGAACAGCAGACCAAAGCCGACGGGCTCACATGCAGGTTGGATGCGTTTTGAGCGCGTCTGTACCATTTAACCAGTGCCCTGACACAGACCACCTGTGCTCAGCTTTAAGTTACGCTGAAATAGTCTGCTGAAATTCACACTTCAGACAAGCATTGTTTAAATGAACCTGAGCTACTGAGACTAAATTTTGTGTCATGTGAACATTTGAACCAAATCTATAGGGAAATGCATAAAAATACATGCACATTTATTTACTTGATGCTTTTCTCAAAAGCAATTTACAGTGTGATACAACTTACGCTAAACTACACATTTATGCAGCTGGGAAGTTTTTACCCGAAAAATCGAGAAAAAACAAAACACTGCAGAACCTATAGAACAGTTTCTGTATTATCAAAAATATTTAAACATGAGTCCTTGGGGAACAGCTAACCACTACGGCACCTGCTGTCCCTGTGATAAAATGTTATGAAAAAATTATCTTTGGTTTCTCAGGAGTGCATTAAATTGTAGACTTAAATTATTTCCAGCTTATTAAAACCTCCTACACCCACCACCAAAATCAAATAAAGTGCAACCTATGTGTCACTTTCTGCATAAACCATGTTTATGCACATTGAGGCACATCTGGCCTGTCATTGAGGCCAGAGACAATAATAGGGAAACCAGAACATAAAACAAACATAGGCCTTTAATCTGCATAACAGTCGATTGTGACACTGTTAAGATGGAGCACTTTGGACGTGGTCATACATTATGTCTGCCTTGGGTGAACCTCCTGCGGTTTGTAATGCCGCATGATCCACGGTTCATTACAGCACAATGCGCAGTTGTTGTTCAGATCAGCGGGGGATAGAACAACACAAGGATTAGTGGCATCAATTTAGAGGGAACTTCCCACTATCTTCCAACTGTTAAATCCCAAATTTCCCACGAGATTATAGGAAACTTTCTTCCGTGTTTTAATCTGTGATTCGGTCAGGTAGTACGCTGCTCTCACACAAAATGGGAGATGTCTAACAGAGTCTTCCTGAGGAAGTACAGAAACATTAACGGGTTTGTTCTGGAAAACAGTATACATTGGAATCAGAGGTATAGATATAGTAGGGTGGCAATGGGGGCATAAAAGCTTATCACTGTCAAATATTGGCCCTTGCCCCCATTGGAGCCTGGCACAGCAATCAGACTCAGTGCTGAAAACCAAAGAAATCAATGGACAATCTCATATCTGGCCTGTAGGCACTTCAAGGGGGGTGGTGTGTGCAGACTGTTATTATCAGCTTTGTGATAGCCACTCACCCCCGTAGCTAATCGTGCTTTCAGGCTAATAATTTCACCTATTCAAAGGTTGCAGCAATGCATTTCAAAGCTAAGATGCGTAGAGCGGTGTAATGCAATTATTAGTTCTCTTTTTCCATGTGTGTCAAACACCCCAAGTACAAATTGCCTCCGCTCCACTGCCCAGCCAAATACGGTGTGTAACTTTTGACAAAGCTTTCATAGCTTTGAGTTCTGCTTTGACCACACTGAGTGTTTGTCGTTGGGAGGTCCAGAAACTACTCTGAGTTTTGTCACTGCCAAACAAATGGAGCTCTTTTTGAAAGTATGTTAGTGTTAGTTTATTGTCTTACACCATTACAAGTGATTTTAGGAACACAAGAACTCTGGGTCTTACTAAACTGTGGATCCCCTCCGACTTTGAACAGTGTCTCGATCATAGATGTCTGTTGACTATGAAAGCTAAATGATAACATTGAAGCTTTCATAACAAATGCTAATATGGAGCGTTTTAAAAAATCTCGACAGCAGTCTGCCACAGCGTCTCGTATACTGTCACTTGGAGGTTGAATCAGCACTTTTTTGCAGTCATCAAACTATGGCAGCACAGTAGAGCAGTTCAGGACTATGACTTGTAACTGGGAGGCGGCTGGTTTAAGTCCCACGCCATGCTAAAGCTGTGATATGCTTGATCAAAGTATTCTCCCTGAACTGCTTCAGTAAAAGTACCGGACTATATACATGGAAGAAATACTGAGGTGTCAGCTGGGCAACAAATCAATGATAGTAATTAACAAATGATAATTGCTTTCTTTTAAAGTTTTGTACAACACGTATGGAAAAACACAAAGTGGGCTGTAGTCTATACTTGCCAATCATGACAACCTTCACGTAATGGCTGAATGACCTTTTTTGTTTCCATACGGATTTGGTCAAATGAATGACATGTAAAATTCTCATGTGGCAGCAGAAAATGTACAACTCCACCTCAGTTTAGTCCAGCCATGTCTACGCTCTTTCTATCACCTGAAGATGCACTCACTTCTGACTGTCCTCTTTCGTTACGCAATGTCTACTGCATATGTGTGGAGACACACTTCTCACATCCTCTTGCATTCATTACTGTACGATGGTAGGATTGTGTGGCAGAATGGTGTGATTTAAGAAAAGGTTTGAAAATGTAGTCAGTCAACCAGGCTGAATGAGTACAAAATGACTACCTGCAAGACAGGTTATAGTAACTGATGAAAGTTGAAGACTATATTAGTTCATTTATTATCTCATGGTGTCCATTAGCAATGGAACAGAATTTCAAATTATTCCCTCACTGTTGCAAAAATCTTGTTTGCTATAATTCAGGGAAAAAACAAAGACAGTACTGAAAGGGGAACATTCATAGACATACAGTACTATACAAAAGTCTTAGGCATGCAACTTCAATGTCTGTTGAGAAGTACAGGTAGATTCTTATCTAC
>UFQX01005269.1:423075-490212 GCA_900497675.1 Arapaima gigas | reverse complement strand
TGTGGAATTGCAGTGGCATCAAAGCTGAAGACACAAGACCATCATGCTCACTTCACTGCTTAAGAGTGACAAAACCTGAATACTTCACTAGTTTTTCCACCACTGTTTTTCACTGGTTCTGTGCCCTGTGTGGTGGACTGATGCCTTCAGCTCTCTCCAATAAGTGGTGGAGGAGCAGCTCCAGCNTATTTAAATGAGCTCTTTCCTATATGATCCTCTGTGTGTGTGTGTGTGTGTGTGTCTGAGAAAGAAAGGTCTTCATATGGTTGGTGATGTACAGGCCTCAGTGTGGAATTGCAGTGGCATCAAAGCTGAAGACACAAGACCATCATGCTCACTTCACTGCTTAAGAGTGACAAAACCTGAATACTTCACTAGTTTTTCCACCACTGTTTTTCACTGGTTCTGTGCCCTGTGTGGTGGACTGATGCCTTCAGCTCTCTCCAATAAGTGGTGGAGGAGCAGCTCCAGCAGTACGTATCTCAGGTAGAGCTGACTCCTACTTTGGGATGTGGTATCACCCCCCTGGTCCTGCTGAAGCAGCAAAAGAATCTGAAGACTGTTGAGGGAGGGAGTCCAGTCTGGCCTCCCTCGGGGGGGGGGGGTCATCTGGGTCCCTCTTGTCTGAGAGGTTGGGGTCTGGTGAGACAGACTGGGAGTGTCCAGATCTCACAGCCTGCTGCTGACCTCACAGATGATGTTGTTGGGTCTGTGATCGATGCTGGGACAGTTTCCCTGTCTGCTTCCTCTACCTGTAGTCATGTATAAGATAAATACTGAAAATCCTACATCTAATTTAACATACACATTACACATAAAAAACAAAAATAGAGACTGTGGTCTCTTGTACACACTAAATAACGTGTCACCTACCACGGATGGAGATGGTGCAATGGTGTAACTGGGTAAAATGGGATGTTCACCTGCTTTGTAAATACTGTCCAAAGTCAAAATAATAGCCTGTCAGACAAACGTAGAAGCAGAAAATTGTACAACATTGAAGCAGGTTTGTCTCTGGGGGGACAGAGCTGTGTGGCACGAGTGTGTTAGACCACAATAGACAAGTTGACGTTTGTCAAACAGACGGAGTTCCAGAATTTTCTGCACAGTCAAACATGGAGGAGAAGGATTTCCTTTTTTTAACTGCAAGCATAAGGACCTGGTCCACTAGGTGACGCACAACACAAACGGCCGTTTGGACGGAACAGTTCCACTTCAAACCCAGATCCTCCAGTTACACATATGCAAAAAACGCAAACACACGACTGTTATCTGATACTCAAACTGGTCAACGTCAAGGAGTGAAGCTGAACAGAGAGAATCTCTGTCACTGTATTACTGACAGCAAAATGTGAGCACATGTTCCCAACAGTGAAGCTTCCTTAAAGTGGGTGGTCTACAATAAATACAGTCGGAGGCCACTTTATTAGGTATAACTGCTTAGTAGGACCTTTTTTTGCAGATGTTTTGATGTCGTAGCCATTCTGCTGGCATCACGTTCCAACTCGTCCCAGAGATGCTCTATTGGCTGAAGATGTGAGGCACCACAGGCTGCTGTAGCAAAATAAGGTAAAGCACCACTGTGTCTGTGGGGCTGTGGTGTGTAAAACTCCCACAAGGTCAGCTGTGTTTGAACCAGAGCGACTCTCACCAGTGAACAGCGTTTGGAATCACTTAAACCTCCCATTTCGTCCACTCTAAAGGTCCTTTGCCCAGCAGCTGGACCTCGGGACCTGGTCTGTGTGCCTCATGTCTTGAGTCACAGCCATGTGCAGAGTCACTGTGTGCACAAATTACCATGTGTACCTAATAAAGTGGCCAGTGAGTAGACGNTCACAGCCATGTGCAGAGTCACTGCGTGCACAAATGACCGTGTGTACCTAATAAAGTGGCCAGTGAGTAGACGTGTGATCGTCTGATATGCCTGCTCTCCCGTCTTTTTCCATACTGAGCTGTTTACTGCACAATAAGTTTTAAGGGTTTATTGTGTTTTCACTACACAGGCGTACAGCTGAAACCAGCATCTTTTACAAACACACAAGACACATAGAAGCACCATAAAATAAAATAATAATAATGGAAAATGGGTATCAGCCACTGATATGGTCACAAAAGATACAATATGAGGTCCTTAAGATAAGATGCACATGTAGTGATTAGTAAATATGTAGTATAAATGCAGTAAATAAGTTTCAGTGTTATATAAATATAAAGTGTCAAGTTTGAGGAAAGTAATAGAGCTTCTAGAAGAACACCAGGGGGAGAAGGTATGAAAACTGTGAAGTAACTCAGATCACAGTGGAGACCTGGTGAACTGTGACCATCTGGGTTCACTGGAAATCATGGTATTCAGTCACCTGTGGTGTGTAAAAGTTAATAACAGCCACTAAGCGTGTGTGTGGCTCTGCCCCCCCGTCTGTTTGCGAAAAGCGTATCCACACACAGCCCCTTCCTGTGGTTGGAGGACGAGGGTCTCCAGGGACGGACACTCAGGGTTACATCCTGGCTCTCATCTCTTATTACCAACCTGGCACTGTGTCCGCGGCACCGCCTCTCACCTGACCCTGTCTGACATCACGCAAGCTGGGCTTCTGAGGACAGGGGGTCCCGCGAGGGGGGGCTCAGTTCACCACGTGATGCCCAGAAAGGCCAAACTGAGCCTCGCCTGCAGAAGTGGACCGTGATTCCACAGGAAGTAAAGTTCAAAGGGGGGAAAAAACGACAACATTTGACACCCCGCAGGGGAGCAGAAACATCCACAGCTAGAGGTACGACTGCAGGCCAGTCGGCGGGTTGTGGGCACACAACCCGCTGTAGGCCTGTGATCAAAGTGGCCCTTCCCTGCTCTTCCTCTCTGGAAAAACAATGTTCTTTTTTACACTTGCAGACATAAAAACAGGGGTGTTGACTGATCATGAGGACAAACTAACATCCATGGACATGAGGAGGACATCAGACGGGACGTTTTAAAGTGACAAACGTTCCTGGTGTCTGCAGAGGCATGGGGGGGGGCAAACAACCTGTTTCTTCATCTGCGTCACATGCTTCCTTTTCATTATGTTCCACATTTCAGGTCCTCAGCAATAACTATAATGTAAAGCAACTTCAATAACTTTGCTTGTTATATCAACAGGTGACTTTTTAGCGTGATTCTCATTTCATTTCTCCCTTCATTCAGTTTGGTTTCAGTCGTCTTCTTTGCTCCTGCTGTTCTTCTTATTTTGTTATTACAGGCAACCCCCCCCACTTGAGAAATTGGCTCATAAGGTTAAGTCTTGTAAGTATGAGATGTAATGTGGAAATACTGCTTTAAGAGAGTGAGGCATTATGGGGGAGTGAGTGCAGTTGCAGGGATGTCTGTCGGCCAAACCCCCCCCCCCCACACTCAGCTCGTGTTACTGCTAAACTGCGTCTTATTTCTTCAGAACTCATTAAAGGTGTTAAATAACTTAAGTCGTACCTTTTGTGTTATGATGGCCAGCTGATGTTTGCAGCTGATCTCACGGTGCTTGAGGTGGACCGCTGGACCTCCTCGTGGAGAACACAGTGGGACCAGTGTGTTAACTGCGGGAGTCAGATGTTTCACTGGGGAACTGTGTTTGTCAGGAGGATGACTGTGGTCAACCTCATGGTTGCAGGCTTTGCAGTGGGAGATACTGTGTGAGCAACACCACAGTGATGGCGGTCAGAGAAGAGACCTTCAGGACTCCCAGCAGAGAGCAATGTGTGAACAATGCCACAATGATGCAGCTGGAGGTTTTAGGCTGTGCAGACAGTGAAAGCTGTATGAGTAACACCAGAATAATCAAGGTCAGAGGTCACACTTTCAGGCCTTTTCGACATGATGCGCTGTGAGTAACACCACGGTGCTGGAGCTTAAGGATGCAGGTCTTTAATGGTGTTGGACTCATTTATGTAGCTGTCAGAAGATCAGGAAAGAAATAGCCGTGAAAGGGATTTGAGAATTTTATTTAGCGCAGTGAGGGATTCAGCTGCTCTGAGGGACAGAGGGATTTTCTTCCACCACATCAAGGCAAAAACTGCACACCTGCAGAATTTAGATTTAGGAACCAGAGGTGGAGGGGCACAGCGCTCTTTCCGGACTGTAGGGAGTGATCTGGTCCTGTAGGTGTTAGGGTGCAGATCCTTCTACCATCTTGTACAACATAACCAGAGTCTTGAACTTAGCAGGGAAGGATAAAGTCGTTTGACTGCAGCAGGAGGCAGTATGGTGGTGGTGGTGGTGGTGGTTGTATCCTGAAGGTGTTTTCAAAGCCCTGCTTGTACATCTTACCAGATGGGCATGTTGGTCTTATTTTTGACACTGGAATTACGACCAGGTTACGCATGTAACATTACACTGATGCCTGTCTACAAAAGCAGGGGACCAGTGGCTTTGTGACAACGATGACATCCACACCCCTGTGGAGTCGTAGGATGGAAACTAAGCGGCGACCCTCGGCCCCCCCAGCGAAGACGGGAACTCAGAGTAGCTGAAGGGCAGCTGTGTTTGGACGTGCCTGTGCTTTTTGGTAAAAAGACCTCCCTGCCATCGCTCCTCCAGAACTCTGGGGTCAGTCGACACCGGGGCCTCGCTGCCAGACGGGGTTCGACTCCTGTGGCTCCGGGACGAGAGCCAGCGCAGGTCCGCAGGGCACCGACCGGATCTCCGACACTTTTCGCTCTCGTCTTTCGTGACGAAAAGTGCAATATTTCAAATTCCTTTGCACAGAAATATTTTCCTCTTTAATGACCAACACGTTGTACAATCTGAAACTTTCCAGGAATCCGGGATTTATTTTGATGGCTCAGTTGCCGATCTCCTCCGGGAATTTGAACCCAGAGCCTCTGTCACAGATCTACCCGCTTAATCCACGTCTGCAGTTTTTTTAAAACTACTCTCACCTTTCGGTTTCTTTCAAACACGATAAAAAATAACAGATTTTTGATTTTAAATGTGGCAGATGACTTCTCAACTGTCACTATCGGCCACATCATCTTCACTCTGTCACCTCAAAGGACACCGGTTCTAACTCTGTTTCATATATTTGTTTAAGTTCCTTCTTAAACCTTCCAGATTTGTGTTGCATATATATGTCAGCCACCCATTCGCTGTTTTGCCTGCAGTTTGTGAACGTGCTGCGTGACTCGGTCTGCAGGGCAGAAATAAAACGCACTGCATTTTTTGGGGTTTCTTGTAAGCACACGTTGCAAAGGCGGAATTAAATATTTGTCACCAAAATGCCCCCAAGGTGGTTTCTGTGACCACTTCCCATTTTTCAGGTTTGCATGTAGTCACCCTTATGACATCCAGGCGGACGGAGAGGTGAACAACCCAGAGCTCCGCCCACAACACGCCAGGCATTCTGGTCTTACAAGTGAGGTGGGGAAAGAGTGGATGGGACAGAGAGAAGGTGACGGGAAAATAAGGGAACTGGTCGGTCTGTGAGAGAAATGCTGAACAGTCACAGCTGCAGGGCAGAGGAGACGGGTGCAGGAGGCATCAAATGTTGTGCAAGGGTAAATAAAGCACAAGACCGAGGGGAAGGGCCTTCACCTCTCTCAGCCGACCACTTTGAACATTGTTACCTTATCCGCTCTGTACGTGCTGGGGGCTCTCTTGCCGGAAAGCCCACTGTACACGTGCTACACTCCCCGGCCATTTTATTAGGTACCGCAGACCGGCTACGGTGTTGGGGAATGTTTTCTTTGCACACATGAGGGTTTTTCACCCTAGTTCAACATGATTTGAAGGCTGCAGAACGCTCAACCTCGTTGCTGACCGGGTGCATCTCTTCCGGGTCAGCCTGGTTTTTCTCAAACCCAGACTTCCAGTCGGATAAGGTGCCGTGTCACAAAGCTGCATCATCTCATTATGGTCCCTCAAACACCACAGAGACTTTACTTTACTCCAGTGGCCACACAGTACCCACCTCTCAGGCCAGCAGAGCGTCTTTGGGATGAGGTGGAACATGATGTTAGCAGAAAGGATCTACAGAAAACTGTGTGAAGCTGTCAAGTCGGCACGGAGCAAGAACCCCAGGGGGTGTGTCCAGCATCTTGTCGCTGAATTGAAGCTGCTCTGGAGGCAAAACAGGGCCCCACCCAGCACTTGATAGGTGTACCTAATAAAGTGACCACTGGTGCGTCAGAGTGCCCACACTGGGCGTTTGCACGCAGTCCGAATGCTCCTCATTCTGCGCGAAGGGTGTACGGGTCCGGGGGGGGGGGGTCTCCTCCAGGTTCTCCCATGCTTTAAAGACGTGGTTCAGATGAACCGGTGGCGTCAACGGTGTGTGTGTGTGTGTGTGTGTGAGGCTGCTCTGTGATGGACTGCTGTGCCATCTAGAACGTTCCCTGTTTTGTGCCCTGTACCACCCAGGATAAACTCTGGGCACCGCAGAACCTGTTACTCACAATGAGTAAATTTCTCCGATAAAAAATGAGAAATGACTCTTATCAGAAAACTTTCAGAGGGACTGACCCGTTTGTCGGCCGCAGGGTGTTTGCCATCAGACAGCCCGGGAGGAGGATGGAAAAAACTTGTAAAAAAATGCAGGTAAGCAGGGAGGAGATGTACTTTGCTCCAACTCAACAACATCCCGTATTTTTCAGCGGGGAGAAGTCAGCCGCGGCGGGCAAAACACACCGGGTGCCGTTCGCCCTCCTTGTTGACGTTCCTCCATGACGTGTGTGTTTTGGATACCGGCAGGGGTGCTCTTCTAACATTACGGAACACTGAGCTTCATCTGAGCACAGGTGGCCTTCCTCTTGTGTATCAGGGCTCGGCAATAGGGAAATTGTGGCTTGGCATGCAAAAGGTCTCTTTGTTTAACAGGAGGCCTTTGAGACGCACAAGGGCTCCCCCTACAGGAGAAAGCTGGCTGCCCCCCAAGGGGAATATCAGACCACCCTGATGTGGCAGTCGAGTCCAAGCGAAGGAGCGAGGGAGCTCGAGAAAGTGCTGATGTTCCGCGGTAGGCCTTCATCTGAAGCCTTAAGCATCCCAGCTGTCAGGCTGCCAAGTCCAACTTAGGCTGAAACAAAAAACAACCCACAGGAGACATTGAGAATTTGAAAACGACATTCTCTGACCAGATCTGGTGAGATTTGGGAGGATTCTCCCTCCAGCTCTTGACCTTGAGGTGATTCTCAGAGAGACGCACTGCAGGAGCCTCGAGAAACCTGAGTGGCATCAAACAGATCCCGCTTCATGTCTGGCGTGATGAGCAAAGCCCCTTGAGACGGAGCAGCCAGAATCTTCCTCACGGACCTCACGGCCCTTCCAACAGCACAGGTGGAAACAAATCATATTTTCCCAACTTGTTTTTGAGGAATTAATCAGATCCGGGTGTTTTAGCTGCTGCATCACCTCTGGTCCTCTTTGCAGGGGGGCATATGTTTCACCTTCTGCTTCATTCATAATTAAGAATGAAGCTTCTTATCTGAAACCTTCCACTTTCCACGTCATACCGCCGATCCACCGCCAGGAGCCTCTTGTGTAGGGCCACCTGGTCACTGCGTCACAGCGTTAACCAGTATTTACTAGTAAATACACTAGTTAGTTACCATTTTATTAGGTACACCAGGTCAGTACAGGGTGGTGGGGGTGGTGTAATGCTGCGGGGAATGTTTTCTTTGCACCCGTTAAGCTTTCCAGCACCAACTGAGCATCACATGTATACCGCAAAGTACCATAACCTTGCTGCTCACCGGGTGCACCTCTTCATGGTCAGTCCATCTTTCCTCAGGCTGATACTTCCGGCAGGATAACGCGCCGCGTCACAAAGCTGCGTCATCCCAGGATTGTTTCGCAAACATCGTGGTGCCGTTACTTTACTCAGACAGTCTTCACAATCCCCATCTCTCAAGCCAAAGTAGGCACCACCAAAAAAAAAAAAAATTTTGCAAACTGTCAAGCCAACATGGACCAAGAACCCTGCTGTATGTGTGCAGCTCCTTGCTGCTGAATTCATGCTGTTCTGGAGGCAAAAGTGGGTCTCAGCACGTGAAGGGTGTGCCTAATAAAGTGGCCAGTGTGTGTATCAAAAATGACCCTTGTCATAGTGTAAGAGCACGTTGACTGCAGGTGAGGCAGCACCTCTTCAGGGAGCTGGAATGTCTGGATTGCGACATGTTTCTGGGCAGGGCAGCTACACCTGGTGAGATGATCGCAGGTACGTCACGACTCAAATACCAAACCTGCGCGTCTCATCCTGTGTCGTAGGCGCCCGTCAAGCCTCTGTGTTTGCTCTAGGGAGTTCACCGTAGTAAACGCGGTATTTTTTGGCGACGACAAGAGAAAAGGGACTGTTACTCCACATCAGCAGTTCCTTATCCTTCGAGACGTCATTTCTCATCACACCACTGACCTGCCTGCACTTCGCTGTAAACTGGTGTAAACTGGACTTGTCCCCTTCGTGTTCCTAACAGACGCTTTTCTTCTAAGTGACGTGCAGCTCAGAATAAACAAAAACACATTTACATCTAATTTTTCAGAAACTCTCCTGCCCTGGGCCTCCACAGGACAACCTGTGTGTGTGTGTGTGTGTGTGTGTGTGTGTGTGTGTGTGTGTGTGTGTTAAATATTGATTTGAAACATGAGCTCTTATTATTGTCAGCTGTTCTTTACTTAGTATAAAGAGGCCCAACAAATGTCAAGATATTATAAATACAAATGTATTATCAGAGCTGGATAAACACACAGCGGCCACTTTATTAGGTACACATGGCCGTTTGTGCACACAGTGACTCTGCACATGGCTGTGACTCAGGACATGAGGCACACAGACCAGGTCCTGAGGTCCAGCTACTGGGTGAAGGACCTTTAGAGTGGACAAGATGGGAGGTTTAAGTGATCCCAAACACTGTTCACTGGTGAGAGTCGCTCTGGTTCAGACACAGCCGACCCTGTGGGAGTTTTACACACCACAGCCCCACAGACACCGTGGTGCTTTACCTTATTTTACTACAGCAGCCTGTGCTGCGTCACCTCTCCAGCCAATAGAACATCTCTGGGACGAGCTGGAACATGATGCCAGCAGAAAGACTGCGGCATCAAAATATCTACAGAAGCAGCAAAACTGAACAAAGAATCTTGTGGAAACACACCCCTTCTACCCTACTACCCTATACCCCTACACCCCTACTACCCTACTGCCCTACACCCCTACAGCATGCCAGCTTGCAGTTATATTCACGAGGTCCCATGTAATTAAAACAAAATCACTGCTGTCCTTTGGCAAAATAACATTTTCTCATACATAACCCTACAGATTCCATGCAAATAACATCTTTGTGTGTTTTTTTGGGGATCTTCTCCTCCATCTGTACTTTGATCTCACTTAATTAAAAAATTCTATTATCTCTATCAATCTAAATTTAATTTTCTAAAGGTTTTTTAATACATTTTTCAATTTAAAAAAATAGTATAACAGGTCAAGAAACACCGGGCTACATCCTTCACACAAGACTGACCACAGCACAACAAACGGCTCAACCCCACATGGTGGCCTGCCCCCGCTTATCAGTTTCGAGCAGCCAAACGCAACAACAACAACAATAAGCAAAACAATGAATTCTTGTATCTGCGCTCGCTGGCCACTTTATTAGGCACACACAGCCTGACTTGAAGTGACCGCCAAGTGTAGGTCAACAGTTTGACTTGTGCCGAGAAGAGCATCCCATCCCATGAGATGGTCTCAGCCAGTCTCAGCTGCATCACTAACATCACACGTGAAACAGTACGTTTACTATTAGTAATTCACTCTTTTGCAAAGTGATTTGCAGTGATTTACCCACAGCTGGGTGATTTTTACTGTATTAATTGAGGGTAAGAACCATGATGAAGGAGATGGGGTTCAATCCGCTGCCCTGCTTACCCATCAGCCCTGGCCTGCAGCTCAGGGGTGGTCTAAGGTGTGGTTTATATACACCAGATGGGTTAAATTTGACTTTCACAGATGGAAGCTGTTATGAAATGAGGAACATTTTTTGTGGTTTCTGCCAGTTGAGCTGGCATTTCCCACAATGCTCAGGCCGAGGGACCTGAAACCTGGGCAGGGAAAGCGCAACCACTCCGGATGCGTGTGACGGCTATTTTTAAAGATGACAGCTGTAGGCGGAGGAGTCGAACCGAAAGGCCGCCAAACATCTTGTGAAAGAGGAAACGTCTCTTTAATTTGTTGCTCTTATTGTTTTTGGCCTGAATATGAACACTCAACCAACTGGTTGGTGCCATTTTCCCCCCAGGTTACAGCACGGTGTGTCAGTGTTGTCAGGCAGGTCTCGTGTGCTCCTTGCTTTTGCCAAGACTCTCAGAATGAGGCCAGCAGGGGGCATAGCGGTTAGAGCTGCTGATGCACACTCACAAGCCCTGGGTTCAGAGCCCACATCCTGCTGCAGTTTGCTTGATCACACTGTCAAACCTGAATGAATACAGCAGAAATAATCCAGCGGTATACATAGGGGAATTGTTGTATGTTTATGTGGAGAAAAGGGTTGGCTAGATACTGCTGGGAATAACACTTAACGGGCAGTTGAAGGTTCTGTGGAACATGAGCAGGAGCTCAACACTGCTGCACTTCCAGAGAAGCAGACAGGGGTTTGGCCAAGATGGATGTTGGAACCCGTTGGTGATGGGTGTGATTTTTTCATGTGACACACTTGGAGGTTCTATAGAAAATGTCTGACTGATGGATCTTGAGACCCCCCCCCCCACAGAGGCAGCAGATCCTTTCTAGATGAGGAGCGCAGTCATCATGGCTGCGGGTTCCATCAGAAGCTTCCACCAGCTGACTAACACACTTGTTCTGACTCAGCTTAAAGCCCACTGTTAATTTCCTCCTTCGGGCGCGGATCCGGTCAGCGCCGGTTTCAGGGGAAGTTCACCGTAGTGTGTCGCCCCATTGCCATGGTCACGGCGCACAACAGGCAGGGGTCAGGGTTCTTCTGGACAACAGCCAGACGATGGCTGACAGGAGCTCAGTGTGTTGGACAAAGGACGCTTACAGTACCACCCGTCTGCAGAACAATGGAGTGTCTGTGGAGAACAGAGGGGTCATTGGGGGTCAACCTGCAAGGAGGGGACACAGTTGACATGGAGGAAACAGACTGACGAATAAAAAGCGTTGGAATTTTGTCTATGAGTGCGCGAATGGACGTGTTGGTGTGTGTGTGTGTGTGTGTGTGTGTGTGTGCAACGTGCAGCCCATGTGCACAAGGGTGTGTGTCACAGCTGGTGTGATCTGGCCAAGGTGGCACCAGGCCTCCATGAAGCGTAGTGCAGACTTGTCCCTGCAGCGACTCCTCGGTCAGCTGGCGCAGCGTCATTGTTCATGGAAACCCCCCCCCAATGCAGAGCAGAGTAAAATAACACCCCCCCCATGCTGCCTGTTCACTGTTGCACGCCTGGATGGAATATTCAAATAAGTGCAAACATAAACGTATATTTGTTCATCGTCAAGCAAAAAACACACTTTCATCCACCTTGACCACAGTGTCACGTAGCAACTGAGCTGAAACATGTGTTTGGACTGTGGGAGGAACCACGGAAACCCAAGCTGGGACACAGAAACTGAACATGTGAAGAATAAGATGCTCTTCTTCTCGTTTTTCTTATTATTATTACCGCCACTATCAGGGGCCGTGTCCTCTGGCCTGGTGCTGGGCCTGGACCCACTCCACACACACACACACACACACACACACACACACACACACACACACACACACACCTGTGTTGATTTTGCAGGGGCAGAGGGCCACACCCCACGTGTCATTTACATTCCAAACACCCAGCACACACACCGGGCACAGCACACACTCCACACACTTTCTCCACGGGGGGTCACTGCACTGCTCTGGTTGTTTATATGACGCAACGGGAGAACAAGATCCTGATATTATAGCTGAAATTCCTGATTCCCAACGACCCCCCTGGACAGAAAGGGGGGCCGCAGTCATTTCCACGCTCCATTAAACAGGTAATAATGACTATTAATGCAGTTAATATCTAAACTACTGAGTCAGGGTCGTTGTTCAGTTGCGTCAAACATGACTTTTTCCCTCGATGCCACATCGCAGCTCATGTTTCGACGTCACGCATTTCTCTCGGCTTTATATGCAACACCTGCGGGGATTTTGCCGGCGTCGGGCAGGTGAAACACCGGCAGACATGTTGTGACTTTTCCGCCGGTTTATTTCCCTGTTTCAACGTGTTTTTATTGTGTGCAAAGAGGAAAACAGCATGTAGAGAACAACACGTACAGCAGAACTCCAGAACATTCCAACTGCAACTATTCACAGGTGTGTTTTTGCTAGAAACTTTATCAAACGTATTTATTGCCTTACTTTTAAAATATGACGCGTTTGTCATTTTTATAAAGAAATGCAGGTTTTACTGCATGCCACAGTTTTACTGATGTCTGATATGTACTTTTTTTACGCCTTCGGTAGTTAAGTTATAACGGACAGTGGGAAGAAAATTAAATAAATAGTGAAATGACCCCCCCACCACCACCACCAGCTGGAATATTCCAGATAAACACTGTTGGATCAGCAAACATCACAACACCAACCGTGAGCTTCAATTCAGTAACAAATAATTTATTAATATCCATGGTGAGTGCAATAAAACAGCGTCTGGTCACTTGGTGGAAGAAATCAGTGCATCCAGTGAACAGTAACACACACACACCTCAAGTCCAACTTGAGATGTTCGGCAGAGGTCCTTCATCACAGTTCAAAGTGCAGTTTTTCCCACACACGTTGGTCTTTGAGCCAGGGAGCTCCTCTGGGGTCTCCAGCTCTTGGGGGGGGGGGGGGTCCTCCTACAAGTCTTCCAGCCACCATGGTCATCAGGAGGGTTTGCCAATGGCTCTCCAGCAATTTGTTGGCACCTGCTCCTCTCTCCAAGGTTCTGGTCCTTTGACCAGTGGCCGGTCTTCTCAAGATCTCCTCCTCCTTCACGTGTCATCCTTCAGGTCTCCTCCTGGATCTCGTCCTCCAGCATCTCCAGGTGCGTAAGTGTGCTGCAGGAGCTCAGTGCAGCTTGAGGCTCCTCCTGGTGAAGCGGGCGATGCGCAGCAGGTGGTCCTTCCGCCTCGTCTTCAGCGCCATGAGGGCCTGAGCGCGCTCCTCCGGCTCGTGCCCGTGACAGAAGATGCTGCGCACGCGCTCCTCGGCACGAGGGTCGCCGCTCCGCCGGAAGAGGCGTACGAGCCCGTCGCGGTTCACGTTCTCGAAGATGTTGGCGGCCGCCTTCTTGCGGAGCGCCGTGTCGAAGCGCAGCTCGTGGAACGCGGGGCTCACGCGCCGGCCCTCCCACGAAGTGCAGCAGGACGACATGGTCGTTGGATGGTTTGGTGAGACAGTTGATCGGTCGGCTGGCGCCGGGTTCGAGTTGCTCGCTTTCTTCTGAAGTTTTGCCTCAGAATCAGACTCGCGCCGATTTCCTCGCGCCTCTTCCTTATAAAGAAGACCGCAGGAGCGGGACTTCGCAGCCCCGCCTCCCAGTGGTGAGGTCACATCCGCCCCGCCCAACCGGGATCTCCCCCTTCGCGTCGCTGTGTGCGTGTGTGTTCATTCCGACGGCCATAAGCTCATCGCGCTGATGCAACACCGGAGCAAAGTCGACGTACTTTGATCTCAGTTCAGCAAAACTCAGCAGAACAATAAAAACTCCACACAGGTGGACGTCTCACAACCTTCTCCAAATGCAGGGGTTCCTCCGCTGCTGAGAGCCGGCCGGCCGGCCCTTTGTGACCAGGCCGCTGGGCTCTGACCCCACAGACGTCAGTCGACTCGCAAAGGGACACTTTTCGACTCTGAGACAAAAGTGGGCGAAGCGAGAAGCATTTTTTATTTATGGGAAAACGTGTTTGTGTAGAAGACACGGCCTAGCGGGACTAAGTCAGGGAGTACATCCAGCAAGAGCCCCCGCTGGGTTCTGACCCCAGTGCGGGGTCCCGGTTCCCGGTTCAGTTTCATTCCGCAAACGTCATGTTCCACCTCATCCCACAGATGGGCTGCGGGACCGCCGGGGTACAGTGGAGGGGAGCAGCCGCGTGCGAGGAACCATCCTGACGTTTGGGAGTACCAACCCCACGCCGTTACGCTGCCGCCCCCAGCCTGGTGTGCCTAACAAAATGGCCAGCGCGTGTTCAATAGCTTTATTATTAATTACCGGCGCCGTTTTTCATTAATTCACATGGGGAAAATATCCCGTCTGTCTTTCTCAATGCAGAGTTTAACACCAAAGAAGGACACGATGGTAAAGATGGGATGAGATTCTGTGATGCGGGTCGTTGGTTCGCATCCCTCAAGCAGCTGCCTATAGAAGTGGGATTCAAACTGCAAATACATACATAAGCATAGCAGATGGTGGTGGGCTCATTTATGCAGATCAGGAGAAAAGTGGCTCTGGAGGTGATGGGTTTGAGACCCTTGTCGAACGCTGGGAGGGACACAGGGAGCTCTTTCCACCACATTGGCGATATTAGCTGTAATACCCTGGATAACTGGGTAGGGGGCAGCACTGCGTTCCAGGTAAGGGCTGAAAAGCCCCCCCCCCCTTTTGGTCTGACCAAGAGCTGCCCAAATATGAGGTGTCGCGGTTTTACTAACATACTAATTTCCCATGGCAACCCAGTGTTGCCGCGGTGACGTTACGTGTCTTTTTAAGTGTGATGCGTGTCGGTGAGGAGTCCAGCAGCATCGACCAGGGGTGTCTGGGTAATGTTTACCTATCAACCCCTGTGGTTTCCGGGAGGCGGGGGGTGGGGGGGCAGGTGATGTCACTGCTGCTGGCAGGAGCCTCGGTCACCAGGGCAGCACCTGTNGGCCTGGGCTTGAGAATGTCAGTGTAGGGGGGTGTTTGCTGCGCTGCTGCCAGGCGCAGTAGTGGCGCAGGAAGCAGGTGGGCCACAGCGTTCCCCCCCCCCCCCCCCCCCCCCACCCCCCCACCCAGGCGAGGTTGTGCTCGGTGGTCACTTTATTAGGTACACGTATTGAGGTGTGAGCATGTGAGCTTCTGGAAGTATCAGTGTGAGAAAAGCCAGACCGCAAAGGGATGCAACTGGTCAGCAACAATGTTTTGTAGCTCTTAGGCCTTCAAAAAACGCCTTTAAATAATGCTTATTTTTTAGTAAGACCCCTAACAAGAACATTCCCCACACCACCAGCCTGCTGTACCTAATAAAATGGCCATTGACTGCATACACCCTGACAGTAGGGTTATTCCCAGAAGCCGAACTGGTAACTTTTACCACCAAATCAGAGTTAAACTCCTTTAACAGGAATCACAGACGGCGAGACCTGGGACAGAGATGACGGAACTCTGATTAATTAATATTTCGTTAATATTTATTTATTTGAAGGGTTTCTCCAAAGTAGCTAACAACGGGTCATTTTTGAGTGAGTCCATGGTTCCAGCAGAAGGTGGGATTCAACAAAATAAAAATACAGAGGCTGTGGCTGCTGTGCTGTCTACTGCGTTATTATTATTATTATTATTATTATCATCACCCAGAGGGGTGAGGAAGGCTGCTTGTGTCCGGCGAAGACAAATAAGATACTTTCTCAGGAATGGACAGTTGGATGTGAGGCAGAGGTCTGGGGCTTGGAACTCCTCCAGAGGGTCGAGTCCCACGGTTTTGGGCACGGTGACGTGGTCTCCTGCCTCTCGCCCCCTGCCAAGCCGAAGAAGCCCCCAGGCGGCTCCCTGCCAAAACGTCCCGTGCGAATATGATGCAGGAGGCAGCGGAGCGAAAATAAAACACTGGCCCCTCCCCTCCCGGCGGAGCCATTTGATCTGACAGCAAATCAAATTAAATTAAGACGTCGGCGATTTGAAAAAAGGCTCAAACGTAATATGAATTAAACGGTGACGCGGGGGGTCCTCCAGAGAGACGGCTGGCAGTTTATGAAGAGAAACGTCCTCTGTGAAATAAACTAATTCCAGGAGGTTTTCTCCAAACTCATATTTACCCCCCGAGTTACGATCAGTATGAGGTTAACAACGTTTTATTTTTCTGGTGCTGCAAAAACCTCAGGTGTTACAGCAAAAATGAAACAAACGTGTAATTTTTAGTAAGGCTTTTTAATCGAATGTTTTACTAGCTATGAGCTGCTTTAAAATCGAAAGTCGAATGTCTCCTGTTTAACACAGGCTCTTGTTTGGTCCAATCCACAAACCAGGTGCGACGTTTCCTGTCCGGTTACTGGTCACACCCAGCAGCTGTAAACACCACAGAGGTGAGTTGAATGAAGGCAACCCCTCGCTCCTCTTCTCTTTACTGCCCTCTGTCTGCAAGGTGGGTAGACGCTGGTTCGAATCCTTCTGAAGTCAATCATCTCCTTGGTCTGCTCGACACTGAGAGACGGACTGCTGCCCTTGTGGGGGAATCTAAAGTGCACCTGCGAAGCTAAGGGCAAAACCTGCGAGGCTGTTGGGACGCTGACCTCTGACCTTTGCTGGTGGGTCGTGACCCTGTGATTTCAGTGGGACGCTGGATGACTCAGAGGAAGAAATCAGGTTCTGACCCCCCCCCGAATTTAGCCACATTCTAAGGAGAGGAGGACCGCACCGCCGCCGTCATTGTTCCTTTCCATCCTGTTCGCTGGAAGCTGCGCTCACACCAGGGAAACTCGACCGTCGCGCTTCTCTCGAAAGGCTGGGCTCCGCTGAGCTACAGCTGTGACCTCAAGAGTCGACCAGAAGGTGCTCCTCAGCAGATCCTTAACCGCTTTCTCTGGCTGCACTAACCAGCTGCTGTTCTGACCCCCTAAGGTGATATAAATAAACTGCCTCTCCCCCCAGACCTTATTCCCTTATTCATTTGCATAATAGCTACTTATATCCAAAGTGGCCTTTTGGGTGAACAATTTAACCAGAGTCGGTTGGTTAAAGCTGGTTAGCCTGAACGGGTCGATCGGCCAGGTCTTTAACCACCTGCCACCCGCCGTGTACTTCCTCAGTTAAGAGGAAAATGGGTGTCAAACACATGAGCCTGGCATGACCCCTGCCCTCACGTTCGTCACAACCGACCAGAACGACCCCGCTGGTCCCACTCCAAAGCCCAGCTCGACCCCGTGGCAAACAGGAAAAAGCCAAATAGGCCCCGGGCTCCACACACCCACGGGCCGCCCATGGGCCCGAGCTGAGACTCCCCGGGGGGCCCCCTCAGACGTGCAAAACAATACATAGACGTCACTTGAAGGTGAAAGGGAAGCTGCCATTGTGTACAGAACGCTGCTAATGGGATGTCAAAGGATTTACTGCTTTCGAAGGCAAAAACAAACGTAAACAAGTACGAAGGCAGCCGGCCGCGTCGTTCGAGCGCAACTGTCAACTAACCTGAGCGGCGGTCAATACAGGAAGCAGGTTACCCCCTGGGAGGCCACGATTTCTCCTAATGCGATTAGAACCGGTAAAAAAAAAATGCACATGAATTTTATCCAAAATGAAGCCTGAGAACAAATTAAACGTTGTGCTCTTGCAAAATTGTGGCAGAACCTGGATGCTGGAAATGGAAGCTCTAAGTTTTCTTCACAACGAAACAACACGCGCCGACGCACCTGACTCACGGTTACCCATCATCCCCTCTCGCGTCCCCAGCTTCCGCTCTACCCCCGGCTGCCACCCGCAGAGGCCTGAGCCGATGTGTGCGGAGCGTCGGAATTTAAACGTGCGGATTTGACACGTTTAAAAAACAAAACAGCGAGAAAAGCGCTCATCGTCCGGAAACGTACTCGCCTTCCCGGGCCCCTCCGGAATCTGACACCCAGGCGTTCACAAGTGCTTTGTGTGTCACCTGCTTTATGCTATCATTTACCGTGTTCTACCATCATTTTACATCTCTTACGTTTAGAGGCCAAAGGGCCGTGTTGGCTACCCGCAGGTCTCCAAGCCTTATTTCGAAGTCTGGAGGAGACATTTCCAACATACTGAGTGGTCCTTCTGGAGTTGAATGAATTTGGCTTTGCAGAAATCTCACTTAGGGTGAGAAGCACCTGTGTGACGAATTCCAAGACTGCGGCTTGAAAAACAAAGGAAGAAGCAGACAAACAGAGACTGAGCTTTGCAGATACAGAGGTTTTACTCGTTTGCAGATGTAAATTTTGATATGTGCGTGTGCATCCAGTGTGTCTTTGGTGTTCATTGTAAGGTGCCTTGAGAAGCTGCTTTCAAATGAAGACTTACTGGCAAATACCGGCATCCGCCCATGATCCACACGCCATAACAGCTACCAGTGATGGGAAATACTCCTGTTCCTGTTCTGCAGGTCCTGCAGGATGCTGCTGGTCCACCCCACATCTCTGAGACGCCACGTAACTTGTTCTTGGAAGCTGAAGCAGGGCTGAGTGTTGGACCCAATAATAATGATGACACTTCCGTTAATCAATGATTTCCCAGCAGCAACCATCTAAACGTCCTTCTCCGCCCCCGTTTCCTGCAAGGTGAGGGCCAGACGGAGTGTTAACCTGTGTGTTTGGAACAGTTGGAACGCTTTGGATCCGTGTTCTTGCCCTACTGGATCCCACAGACCCAGACCAATTCTGTCTTATTTAACAAAGGACCCAGGTTTGGATCCCACCTCCTGCCGTAGTGCTGCACTCAAAAATTACCCCGCTGTATAAGTGGGTAAAACAGTGTAGGTTCCTTAGAACAAACCTGACATTATTAGTTGCTTTGGAGAAGGATAAATGAATAAGTTATAATAGTTCCGTTTCATTCTCTTCCAGCCGTGTCTCCTGAAGCTCCGTGAGGTTGCAGGTTCGAGGATCGTGTCATTGTCATCCAGCACTTGTACAAGGTGAACGAAATGTAGGTTCTCCTGGACTGCGGAGCACAGTACGCTGGCCAGACAAACACAGGAGACACATAAATGGTGTGAAAAAGACAGACGCATTGAGGCAGGAGAGATAACCTGAGAGTAGACAGGAGGGCGATGAAGAGATGGATGAAAAAGGGCTACAAAAATGATTGAACAGGTCTGTTGGGAGGGATGGTGGGGACGATACAGTGGGATGTGGTCAGTTACCAGGCTGCCTGCAATTCAGCAGCCTGACAGCCTGCAGGAAGAAACGTCCATCCGTCCATCCATCCATCCATCCATCATCCGTCCATCTGCCCATCCATCTGTCAGTGTGTGTACTCAGTACTCAGTGTGTGTTCATCTAACACGGAACTATTGATCTTGGCAGTTAGTCACCAGGAGGCGCCTGAGGAATTTATGGAACCTGTCCCCCCCACCCTTCACTGCGGTGTAGCTGCGCATCAGACTCGCTGTGCAAAATGACCATCTGCCCCCCCCCCCCCAGTGCCCAAACACCACACGTGTCATGTCAGTTTGTGTCACCTCCTGGATGTGGCCTACATTGCAGGAGCAACACGCCTGTTACTGCAATTCCACAGCAACCCCCCCCCCCGGTCCCCAGACAACTGCAGCCACCTGACAAACAGGAGCTGCATACCTCAGCTGCATGAGGAGCTGTGTACCTGTGGTCAGGGATGGAATGTTCTGCATTTGCGCGGACTTCTTCTGTCACACGACACATTGGACAAGGCTTCTACTGTTTTCTGAGGAACAGGGAGAAGAGGAGGGAGTGAACTCCACACACACACACACACACACACACACACACACACACACACACACACACACCGAGGGGTGTGGGTGGAGGTCAGCATGGTTGAGCACTGTGTGGTGTGTCAGATGTACAGTGATGTCAGAGAGAGAGGGACAAAGACAGAACAAAGCAACCCACCTTTATGCTGCTTCTGCTCCGTTTCCTTCTGCCACCCGGGTTGTTTCCCAGTAGAGGACAAATCTGTAAATACCATGTTTTTACCATGACAGAATCTGGGTGGTCAGCGAGGACGGGGCGGGTGGAGGCTGTTGACTCAGAATACCACAGAAGTGGAGGGAAATCGGCCGCATTTACTGGAAACGAGCGTCTGAACATCTGAGATGTTCACTGCCGATGTTCATATTAAACTATTAACACACCTTATTACCGCAGTTTTTCACACTGTAGATGTTTCTGTGGGGATTTACCTATGCGGTAAATTACAGTTCATTGCAGTTTGTCCATTTATCTGATGCTATTGTCCAAAGTGTCTTTCAACACTGAAATGGTTTACACTGATTTACCCTTTTGTACAGCTGGGTCATTTCAGTGGTACCGATTCAGGATGAGAAGAAGACAGAAAAGCAGAAGCGGAGCGTTAATTATTTGGTGAAATAACTGGTCCCTTGATGGGACGTTTGACACTTTTGTTGCATTTCTGTAGTGAATGTAAAGATGTAAAAACCAGGTCAAATGAATCAAAATGCAGACTTATTTTTCCCTTACTGAGAATAACACCTGCACCCCGGGGATTGTGGGATGTGGGCGGTCGCGACCCTGACCGGGACAAGTGGTGTGGGATAATGGATGGATGGATGGACGGATGGACAAAAAACAGCGATATTCTGTGTTCCGAAAAGCACCACGAGAGGCCATTTTCACCACATTTTCCACCATATTTCCTTAATTTGCGCCAATCTGCACCAGGACTGAGTCGGGAACGTTCCTCCTGAGGACACAGGTCCTGGATCGGTGCTCAGATGGGAGAAGGGGAGCGGGTTGCCCGGCCTGGTAGCTGGTCCCGCCATCAGACAGGCTGCTTGCTGCCCCCCAGCGGGCCAGGCAGTGCTGAGCAGCTTCAGTGAGGTCACAAGAGAACCAACACTGCCATCCTGTGGATCTCTGCTTATCTTGAGATGATCAGAGGTGACGCCTCTGGTGGAACCAGCTTCAGTGACAGGAAGCAATGCAACCTCATTACACGACTTTTCCGGCACCATCCAGAAAAAACACCTTATAATGGTGGTGGCACTGAAAAACCCAGCACTACACATAACCACACCCACACACCCACACACACAGTGTATGAAAAAGAGTCAGATTGAGGTAGGAGAGATAAATAAATGGCAGCGCTCTGATCTGATCTTCTGGGGTTTCCTCCTCACTGTGAGGCCACTGATGCGCATTTCTCTCTGTACATCATCACTTCCCGCACTCCACCTTCTGGGCTCCGAGTGACGCCAACCTTCCCAGGGCACAATATGCAGCACTAACACCAAACCACCGTATTGTTCGGAAAAGTCGGTGTTTGGTTTGTTGCTTTTCGCAAAGACGTTCACACGAGAAAAATAATATACAGTACTGTGCAAAAGTCTTAGACACCTGTGGGAAAAACGCTATAAAATGAGGATGGTTCCAAAAATAATGCCAGGAATACTTATTAACCAATAAACCGTCTAAAAAGTGCAGTAGACAAAAAAAAAACCTCAATCAGATCAATATTTGGTGGGACCACCCTTTGCCTTTAAAACACCATCAATTCTCTTATGCAAACTTACATGCAGTTTAAGGTAGAGGTTGGTAGGTTCTTCCAAACATTTTGAGGAACTGGCCACAGTTCTTCTGCACACTTTGACTGTCTCTGCATGTCCTCCCAGACTGACTCGATCATGTTGAGATCAGGGCTCTGTGGGGACCAGACCATCTGTTGCAGGATTCCTTCTTTTTACTCAACATAGTTGTGTATGACTGAGATTGGGTGTTTGAGGTCATTCTCAGGCTGCAGAATGAATTTGGGACCAACCAGAAACCTCCCTGATGGTAGATAAGAATCTACCTGTACTTCTCAACAGACATTCAAGTTGCATGACAAACACTTTTGCACAGTACTGTATATTTCAAATCTCAGCTTCACTTTATTAAAATTGACAGTATTGCGAGGACACAGTGGACACTGCTTGATTTCAGTGCCCTCTAGCGGCGTTGTGGCGCACAGCAACTTGGAATAACGGAGCCTTTTTTTTGTTAGAAATCTGATCCCTTTTTCATGATCTATTTTACTCAGCAGATGCTTTCAGGCAGTGCGCAGCACACGGCACACTTTCATCCCTTTATACAGCTGGGTATTTACTAAAGCGATTCAGGTTAAGTACCTTTCTCAACTCTGCAACGGCCGCTGCTCTGCTGGCGCACAAACCTGCCATTGTTTGATCTAATTCACTAACCACTGGACCACCTGGTGCCCTCATGAAAAAGCCTGACCCACCTGTCTTCTATAATCCTCACCTTGTCATAGCCACAGAAATGATGTCTGTGGTTATTTAGCTATAATACTGTGCTTTGCAGCATTTCCAGGCCACGTTGAATATTGAGATTTATTTGGGGGTTCCAATGTCTTTTTCAAGGTCCAGTTTTCACTATATCTCTGTTCTGCCCTCATACAGATGTGCAAGAGAGAAGGAAGCCGACAGCATGGCGACACAGGACGCCACAAACGGAGGTAGAAGAATAGATAAGTAGATATATAAATCAGGAAGAACATGACACAGATGGGTGAATAAAGAAATGAGCGGAACAGCTGGTGGTGATGGTGGTGAGGATACAGTGGGACGTGGAGGTGATGAGGGAGTCTCAGACGACGGCGTTTGGCAGCCTGACAGCCTGTGGTGGGAAGCTGTTCCTCAAGCTGGTGGTTCTGCGATGGCAGCAGTGAGAACTGATGGAGTGGGAGGGTGAACTCTCCTAATGTTGCAGGTGGTCTGGATGGTGGCTAGTGAGGTCCCAGTGATGAGCTGGGCAGCTGTCACTACCCCCTACAGAACTTTCCATTCAGACTGACTTACTCATTCATTCTTCAAAGATGTACTATTCAGATGAACCAGTTACTCCAAATATGAGCGCCGGGGTGCAGCTTCCAGAAAAATAAGAAGGCCTCCTGTCCTGAAAAAGACGATGCTCCCGCTGCTTCTTCTGTAGCCCAAACGGTCATTAATTCTCAGTACGGCACCCTTGGGAGCGGCATCTCATTAAAGCGTGAAGAATCTCAATTTTATCGTTATATTTTCGTCATTTTGGGTCAGCATCAATCTCTTCACCTTCCATAAGCCAAAAGAAACGTAAAAAAATGACCCACGCATGTCAGACGAATGTGTAGAAGTCGTGTCTTCTGTGCTGCTGGAAGAGACGCAGCTGGAGGCCACACGCGGGGTTTGACTCCGGCGCCGTACCTGCAGCAGGTAGAGGCCCGTTGCGATGGAAACGCGCTTCTCGGGTGGCGTTATCGCCTGGTAACGGAGCTCAGGAATCCTTCGGGGTGAAGACGTCCTCGGACTCGCCGCACCACCCGAGGCCACCACACAAAGCCCGTTTCACAGCGCCGCCATCATGGCTTCTTGTCGCCAAACCGAATCTTTTTTTTTCTTTTACAATTCAGTCTCTGCCTCTCCTGCCATAAAATGTCTTTCCGCAATATTACTTTTTACTGCAAATCTGTTATGACAGTAAACGGTTATTAGTCACCGATTGCTGGAGCTGCACCGGGCCGACGGCGTTACTCATTTCTACAGCTTTTTATTCACCTGCGTTCCCGTTTGCACTTCCGCTACTTTAATAAATTCTGAATGTAAATAAATGTCATCTGCTGTCCTCCTGTATGCTTTGCCAGTATCAGTTATATGTATGTTGGTGGCAGTGAATTTTCAATTTGTTTAACATACAAGTAATTTTACATTCACCACAGTTGTTGGATGTGTACAAACAAGGTGTTGAGTATGTAAACGTCACACGGCGGCGGCTGCTACTGGGTGACTAAAACGTTAACTTGCGCTGCTGGGCATCCGGAGCCAGAAGGTGTCGGGTTCCAACAGGACGTGGTGAAGACGCTCTCCAGGAGCCTGGACAACAGCGACGTGTACAACCACTGAAGACGTGAGGAGTAGAAGGTGGGAAGATGATTAAACACGAGACGGGTCACCATGGAGACGTCCAGCGCCGCCACCACTGACCGCCGGAGTTCACGTGCGACTGCATCAAACATAATTACATCAAATTTTCATTTTATCTCCTTCCTCCTTACAGATAAAAACCCACCTCTAGGACGGCATGGAAATGCGCGCGCGCGCACGCGCGTGTAGGTGTGTGTGTGTGTGTGTGTGTAGTTGTGTTTCTCAGTGTCGTAGTAAAAAACCCAACACATTAAAGGGACAAATGAGACTTTTTTTTTAAGTTTTTGTATTCCTTTTTTGTTCATTTTTTTGGAGTGATACATCTACATAAATCATTTTAAAGAGGCCTTGCAATACAAGTACTGGACAAAAAAGTTTAATACTCGTTTTTTTTTCCCGCTTCTTTACAGCTACAGTATTAAGAAAACCTTAATAAACAATTTCTGTACATTCTGTAAGATATGTTTGGATGCTTAAACAGAAGTCAGAAAGGAGTCCCGGGCCAATGCCTCAGCCCACCACCTCTTTCACACTGAAGCGCATTTTCTTTTATTAAATTAAACGGCGAGAGGAAAGCTGGCGGGGCCTCGATAGAAAGCAAGAACACACCCTGCAAAGACAAACATCCAGAATAAAAAAGAAAAACATATTTATATATTTATATATAGATGCAGATTGCCATGTAACCCCCCCCCCCAGTAAGGTGGCTCTCACTTGTGCTGCCCTTCTACTACAGCGATCACGTTTTGTCAGGGGGGAAATGGCGACGAAGCGGTAGCACGGCAGCCGGCGAGGGAGGGAGGGGCAAGAGCCTCTAGTGGGGAAACCAGCGCAGAGCTTCACTGGAACCAGGGCCGACTGCGGGCTCACGCTTCCCCTACAGGCGGCAGCGGTTGCCGCTGGGGAGTAAGAGCTTCAGGAGGCCACCTGTCCAGTAAGACTGTCTGACGGGGTGTGCAGCACAACACAGTGGTGATCTTAAAGCAAAAACAACCCTTTAGTAAAGGTCACAGCGCTACCCCCCCTCCCCCTGGTTTACCCCAGTTACCAATCCCAGGTACACTGCCGTGTAACCCCTCCCACTCCAGAAACAGCCTCATCTTCACAGGGGTCAGCTGGCAGATCTCTTACCCACAACTGAACTCCAGAAATGTTTTAAGCATTTTTTTTTTTTTGCATTGTAAAGAAAATAAAAAGCGTAGCGAACAACCCCCCCCCCCAAGAAACAAAAAGCCATCACACACCTGGAGTGTGATGTAAAGCCAGCAGCCGTTAGGTGGAGCTAAAGCGGGTGACCGGGTGGCCGAGCTGGGGGGGGCTTCTACATTCAACGGATGCCACACAAAACGGGAGGAGTGCGACAAAATAAAACAGCTACGACGGGGATAACAATGAGGAGGTCCACAAAAATACAAAAACAACCCAGCGGCCCCAGCAGTGCCGTCCCACCGCTGGCCCGTGCTCCAAACACACCCGCACATGTGTGCGTCGCATCGCTGTTGTCTTGGTGCATCAGCAGAGTGTCCCACATCCAGGAGAGACTCGGGCTTTCGAGCTCCGCCACCATGTCTCACCCAACTCCACTTTGTTTTGGCATGGAAATTAAAAGACAACTATTTCATTTTTTTCTTCTCATCCCTCTCCTGAGCACCATTTTTGCACTGTTTTTGCTTGGATTCTCACCATGTACATTAAAACAAACACTTTTAATAAACATAAAACTACAGCAATCAGCAGCTGGACCTCTGGCCAGAGCTCCACTGGACATGGTCAAGGGTGCGCTGAGGCCCACCCCCACTGGCACGAGAGCCAAACCACTGCAGCATTTTCGCTTGAAGGGGCTTCCTAGATTGTCCTGGGACTGTCTGAGCCCAGCGCTGAGCTAAGAGCGCCAGCTCAGGGAAGCGGAAAGCAAACGTCGAAGACCACGGTGCAACTCAACCCCCCCCACTGTTCTGCTGTTTTTCACCCCACTGTAAAGACAGACTCGTGTCATAGGCTGAAAAATAAGACATCACATTGAAGGGAACTCTTACAAAAACGCACAGAAACGTGTCCGGGACCGATCGGAAGCGGCCGTGTGAACTCTTTCCTCTCGGCGCTCCTCCTCCCGACATCACAGAAACATCTGGCCGCATTCCCTCTACGCGCCAACAAGACTTTGCTGCCCCTCTGCACTACTCGGCGGCGGGCGCTCGGCACACAAACTAACCGTATCCCATCGTTCCCGAGCAGAGGGACCTCGGGGGGGAACTTCTCCATCAATTAAAGAGCGTCCTTGGGATTATCTAGGAGATCGACTCAGACGTATAAAAAAGGATTGTCGGCGTTTGCTGGGATCATGCTCACTCCCCGCTCTATTCCGAATACTACACGTATATATCACATATTTACTTGAACGAATAAATAAGATGTTGATTTGTTTAGAAACCCGTGTTGGGTGGCGATGGGCGATGTGGATGTCTGTGGCAGTCGGTCTGCAGGAGGGAGGGGCCTGTATCAGCGGGATGGGCAGGGGACGGGGAGTGGTGGAGAGCGGGGTGGGGACGGGCCAGCCGGTTGGGGCCGGTGGCATCACTATGCCTGGGCGTTGGTTCCGTTCTTGTCCGGCAGGTTGGCGGCATTGAGCGAGTTGGCGGTCGTGCCGTCCGGCTGCTTGCCGTCCTTGCGGGGGGGCATGCGCTCGTTTATCCGATCCAGGCCACGCGCTTCCTCGAAGCTCTGGATCTTGTGCTGCGGGTTGAAGCCTTGGATGGCTGTGGTGCAGGAGTAGACGGGAAGGGAGAAGAGACAGAAAGAGGGGCAGAGAAAGAAGGATGAGCACTAAGCGCAAAAGCGGGCTCCATCTCACAACGGGACACTCGAAACCAACAGCCCACCTCTAAGTCCTCACTGCGCCCACTAGTGGCTGAGAGGAAACCATTGGTCCCTCACAGCTGCTAAATCCCTCCCCGCATTTGATAAAGGTCTTGAACCCGTCTCTGAGACCAATTTCTCTCCTCCTTTCCTGACAGCTACTCAAATGAGTCCAACACCAGCTGCTGCGATTATCTACATATTTGCTGGTATACAGACAATCAGCAACATGCTGGTATCAGACAAGCTGTGCTTTGATCATCCTGCATCTAAAGTTCTTCATCTGTTCGCGATGCACTTTTGTTTACTCTCAGATGTGCGTCACTTTGGAGAAGAACATCTGCTAAATGTAATTTTAATGACAACAAGAAAAACAACTTGTCTGACAGTCAACATGAATTCTTGGTCTTTAATTAGCCACCAAATAACCCTGAACTATTTGTCAACCCTTGACCCCCCCCCCATACTGGAACCTCAAAACATCTGGGGTACTAAAAAAGTAGTGACTACTCCAGGTACGGAGAGGTCGACATGACCACACAGGCAAAGCCGACTTTCACCATAAAAGCATCTGGACATGCAAATAAAAGCACAAAATCAAATGCAAGATGTGTATTTTTCCACCAAATGAAATGAATAGTTTTGAATATTAAAGCTGGTCACTTACTTGATCGGGGCAGCCGCAGCAGCGTGATGAGGGTGGGGAAAAACGGGTTTCGTTAAAAGCTACTCTGCTCAACAATGACCACATAACCACTACTTACTGATGGCCAAGAGCACAGTGCAAATGACCCCACTGCCACACATGAGTGGACAAGAAACAGAAACAGGTCACAAAACTAAACAGCAATTAACAACCAGACAAGCAGAAACAGTAAATAAAAGACAGCAACCAAAAAAAATTGACCGCAAAACGTAACCAAAACAGCAAACAAAGTCCCAAACAAACAGCCAAAAACACAACAATAACCAAAAACACAGCCTACAGTCAACAACTACCAAACACACACACACACACACACACACACACACACACACACACACACACACACAGAGGGACCAAACGAAAGAAAAGATCGAGTCTGTTTTATGTTTTATAAAAGATACCTGTTGCCCCTTTACGTGTCTTATCTTCACTTAACATCCACGACAGGGGCACACGTGGACTACCCACGCCCTCTGCATGTCCCAAACATTAGTGAATAAGAGGGTGTCACCCGTCCTCGGTCAGGTGTTTGTCAATTACGCCACTTTTGCGCACAGCGTGAAGGCGGGGCTCCCACATGTACCGTAGGGACGTTGTTCCGTTTCAAAGGGCAAACAGGTAGTTAAAAACAAAATGTCACCAAACAGGCATTACGCAGCAAACTGTGGACAGATGTGTGGACAGTCCTGAGTGCCCAGGATACGGTGTATTCTTGCACAACCAGGCATCTTTCACACCTTCATGTTGGATTTGAGAGGACACCACCGGGGGCTTTGGTGTACACACACACACACACACACACACACACACACACACACACACACACACCCCAAGTTGCTCGCAACACGACACACGGGAGTCCCCAGGTCCTGAACGACAATCTTAAACGGTAACCTTATGACGTACTAAATCTCCCAAACAAGAATAAATACCTTAAGACTGGAACACAGCAGCTAATGGCGGATTAGTGATATTTTGAGGACCACATCTTAACATTAGAACATTGTTTCTCAGTTCATTTTCCCTTCAGACGGAGGAATAAGAGCTGTGCTGTCGAGCCAGAGGTTAAAGAACCGGTGTAACGTGCAGAATAATCTGTTGGCAAAAGACTGTGTTCAAAATTAAAATGCAAAGCTGTTTTTTAAAAGCCTAAACTTAGCCCTTTCTCATCTGATGGTCTCGAATACCACAAAGGCAAAAATAACCCGACTTTAGTCGGTGACTAAATGCAGACGACCAAAAAAAAAAAAAGAAAATGCAAAAGTCCAATTTAATTTCACCTCAAAGACAATTACTACGAAAAGTTACTGTGGTAACTTTTCACAGAAATATCCTGTTGCAAAACTTCCTTAATGTCCCAGTTGTGTAACCAAACACCCCCCCTGCACGCACGCATGCACACACACATACTCACACCAAACGGGCTCCGGACATCCAGAGTGTCGTTCAAGGGGGTTACAGTGACAGTCGCAGAGACAGTTTTCAGGGATGGGGTGTGTGTGTGTGTCGATGTTAACATGCACTCGTATGCAGGCAAAAGGACAAACAGCGTTCCCCAACAGAAGTGTTCCTTTTCACATTAAACTAACACGGCTCAGCGTGGGCCACGCAGAGTAACAAGATCAGCCTAAAAATAGGGGGCTGAGCGACAGACTGAGTTTACTGTGGTCGAGTGGCGCACTGGGAAGTAATTAACACGGTACGAACAAAAAATTGGGACAGACAAGCTGCCACGGCAACTTCACCTTCTGTGCACACGGACCAAAGATCAGTGGCCGCGTCGCTTTTGGCACGCTCCTCCGATCCCTCTCTTCGGTCCAAGACACGTTTAACTTTGTTCTTAAGCGGAGACAAAGACGTCCCCTGTTGTCACCTCACGTTCACGTCACTGACATTTACCCGGCGCGTGTCTCACCGCACTCGTCGTAACGCTGCCGCCGTCATTTAGTCCGGGTTTGTGTGTGCAAACTTTCACATTCTACTTTGCTTTTTGACACCGCGTTTTCTTGACGTATTCGGAGACATTTTGCACAACCTACAGTGTACGCGCAGTTTTCACCCATCGCTTCTGCTCTGGCTACAGCTTGTAGGGCTTTCCTCAGGGTTGGTGGGTGACAATAAAAGACCCACGTTACATTTGTTTATGGGAAGAACCAACAAACGGCAATCTGTGGAAACATTCTTATTTCAGGCATTTTAAATTAATTTTAAACGCAGCTCAAAGTTAAAAACATCCTTATATGATTTTTTTTTGGTACCACAGTCGCCGTCTTACAAACGTTTGCCTAACTAAATTTTTGCTGAAGTATTTCACATTGGTTTTTTTTTTTTTTCATAAAAAGGCAGCTGTTAAAGCCACTTACATCGAGCCACAGAGCTTCGCCAGATATGCCGCGACAGATAGCGATCTCAAACCGTAAGTGCTGCCTTAACTTTTTCAAAACGTGTGAACGTAAAAAGCAAAGAGAAGGTGAACGAGCTCTAGATAACCCTGTGGTTTTTACATCTACCAATTTTGGGCCATCATTGGAGCGCCACCTCGCCATCAACCTCCACCTCCATGTAAAACCTCCAAACTAATGCGTGTGTGAAATCCTCACTTTCATGCAAACAACAAACAAGTTAGATAATTATCATTTTATTTCTTTCTCTTACATACTGGATTTTAGTGATACTAGTTCATTTCATTTGTAGGGTAAAAGAAAAAAAAAAACAGATTCACAGTGAAGCACCAATCCCCTGGTCTGGTTGGTTTGGTTGGGTTTTCTTTTTAACACTAAAAGGGGACGGGGGGGGGGGGGGGGGGGGGTATGGGGAGCANGGGGGGGGGGGGGGGAGGGGGGGGGGGGGGGGGGGGGGGGGGGGGGGGGGGGGGGGGGGGGGGGGGGGTGTCGACACCATCACCAGGACGTTCACTCTGCATACTGCTCTGTTCCTCTCTACAAACCCCTGACGTCGCCTCCTACTCTACGGTGCCGTTTATTCATTTCTCTGCAGACGATTTTCTCAAAAGTAACCAGACAGAGACACACAGATACAGTCGATCAGTCCATTACACCAGCAGCTACGTATAGAATTGATGTGGAGCCTCTCACTTTGACTACCAACCTGACTCAATTAATAAATAATACATAGGTTGTGGACCGAGTCTTTTACGTAAGCGATGGCTGACAGAGGAAGATCAGTACTGTTGAACTTTTACTGCGATTGGTGCCACACGCCAGCTCTGAGCAAAAAACTAACCTACAGATTTGTGATCGCTGTCACCCCTCTGTGACCCTGACCAGAACAAGTGATTAACGGAAATAAATAAATGGATGGATAACGGCTGTTAGTCGCTAGTGTGTATTAAAAAAAAAATAACAAAAACACTCTTTAGGTTAGAACTTGTCATATGTGAGCCCATGTTCAGTAGGGCAAGCTCGCGCTACTACAGTACGGCACTTCATCTAAGACGAACGATACTCTACCTGCAAAAAAGTGCTAACAAGTTACGTCGGACAAACACATCGGCTTAATAAATAAAGATGCAGAGTCACCCAGACAGCCACTCCAGCCCTGACTTTTCAGTCCTGCTCACTAGTTGTGCAAGAGTACCCCGTTTCCACCGCAGCACCCAGCATCACCACACTGTTCGCGTTGACGTAAACAACACGGGACGACATTCAGCAACGAAGGAAACAAGTGACAGAGACGAGAGACAACTAAACACGATAATGGGGGGGTGGTGGGGGCGGCGGCGGGCAAGTTAAAGGACACACAACACGGACAGGGTATCGGAGACCACTTGCGTACCTCGTGCTTCCTCTGCCTTTACGGTGGCTGTGTAAGCGTAAGTAGTAGTGCCATGCCCAGCATGAAAAACGGACAGAGGAGGGGGAGAAACAGTGAGTCATGTTACCGTGGCAGTCACAGGCGTCCATTCCAGGTAGCCCCCCCCCCCACCACCAAATAATTGCCAGGGAAGCATGCAAAATCCCACCAACCCCTGCAAGGTTAAACCCAGGATTAGGCACACAGTCTTAAGAGGGGGAGAAAAAAAAAAAAAAAAAACACACATTTACATGGCGCTGCCTAACTAGAAGTCCTGAGCGGCAGTACAAAGTAGAAGCCACATTTACATTTCCCTCCTTTTTATCCCACACACATACTGAAGGCGGAATGCAGAGCGCGAAGCACAATCTTGAAAGCATTCAAACACAGATTGCACACAGCAGCTAGCATGGTGGTCGAGGCCCAGACCACTGGTCCAGTTTTGCGCGGATTCATGCAGTTGACTAACCACTGCACTTCACACGACCGGAGTGTTAACTGTTACAGAAGAATGGAACGATACGACAAGATCGCTTTTCCCGTCTCACGGAGAGGTCTCAGGGTGACCTTCTGCAAGTCCACCCATTCAGCACACTAGACCATGCAGTGTGTAAAACGCTGCTTTTACTGGAGGAACAACGCAGTGTCAGGGAGAGCTGACAATCGGCTGACAAATCTCCCAAACACCATTAGCTTCAAGGTGCTTCTCTATTCATTACTATTAAAGCCTGAAAAATGGGTGCTGCACTCATATTTAAAACGAAGATTATAAAAAAAAAACATTGAATTGATTCTTCACCAGAGATTTTTAGCTGTCATGTCCTTAAATGTGGAGCAGCTCAAGATAACATGGTGAATTCACGAGAAACACGTGAGGATGTGGGGATCATCATCTGGCCCATCGCACAGGAGGGCGAATCCACAGGGGTCAACTCAGGGCCCAGGACCACCCATTTTCTGATACTTCCAACATGGGTGGTCTCTTTGTTCAGCCTGGGCAGTATTCATAGAGCATCATCACGATGTAGACACACTTGTTGGTGTTGGTTTCAGGAGGGGACAGGGCATGAGCTGAGAGCAGGTTCAAGAATCAGCAGAAAGCTGCCCAAAAGAGAGGAATAGGTGGAAAAAGCAATTTCATACAGCTCCTCAGCTGTAAACTCCACTGAAGTTGTAATTCACAGTTTCTTTAAAACCTGAACCCTGGACAAACTTCTTCAGAATGCCAGACTCCGTCAACGTTACCAATTTATACAGAAGACCCCCCCCTCCCCCCTGGGACCTGAGCTCTCAGCCTTTGTGTCACCAATGCAGTTGTGAAACCACCACTGGTTCTCCTGCAATAGCTCTTTCTAGTTTATACACATTTCTATCTAAATCCAAATCAAAAAGAGCAGTCAAGTTTAAGATGATCTCAAAAATGTGCCGCATCAGTTTTAAAAGGCCCTCAGACTGCCATATCATTAGCTGAAATGCTGGAGATTTTTAGTCACCTTACGTAAAATGTGCACAACCTTCCTTTGCAAGGAAAATTTCTTTAAAATCTACTCATAAGGTATATTGTCACAAAATGAAATTTCCTGCATGAACTTTCTAATAATTGTAATTCAAAACTACGCCCAGAATATCAGAACTGCTCTGGACAACTTTAATCCAGGCTTAAGGCCAACAGGTTGAAAACTGACTCATTATGACAATGACAGTTTTGCAGTATGACAGTCATCAAGTTACATACTGGCCAACCTGCGCAGAGTGCAGAACACTCCTTCATCTGGGACAAGCAAAAGGCAGCATATTCTGGCAAGGGGACAACAGTTTACAGCAGGAGGAGGAGGGTCCACAGTGGTAAGGAAGAGCGGCGAGAGCAAAGGGAGCAGCACTGCGGTCTTGGGTTGTAATCCAACCCCTGATTTCAGAGCACCACTCAGCTGGGGCAACCAGCAGAAATTCACCAGAGCAGGACAGACAGGGACTAGGGGACACATACCGCTCTGCAAGGTCTGCCGGCCGCCAGACAGGACTCCCAGTGGGAGCGTTCCAGTGGGGGTCAAACCCTTGAGGGTCAGCACACTCTCATTCTCCTCTCTGGGGGGGGGGAGAGAGAGAGAGAGAGAGAGAGAGAGAGAGAGAGAGAGAGAGAGAGAGAGAGAGAGAGACAGACATAGGGATTAGTGCTGACAGTAAGAACCCTTCCTGGACCAGGAAATGTCTCTCAGAAACAGTGGGCTGCGTTGCTCTCCCACACACATCCTGCTGCAGGGAAGTCATAATCCCGTTTAACATGGTATGAAGAACAATTAGAAAATAATTATGGAAAATATAATTATACTGCCTGACATTGCAGACATTAATGATTACATGGTTCTCCTAATGAAAGCCTCTTCAGAGAAAACTTGTGTTCTGCTTTTTACCTTTTCATTGTTAAAACAGGATAATTACTAATAACAGATTTTCAATAAAATGTTTTGAACACGAAGAGCTTAGATGCTGAAAGAGAGAGGAGAGGAGAGCTCGGCCAACTCTCTAACCTGAGGACGGAGAACACTCGTGCCATCTTGCCGATGGCCCGGATCTTGTTCCGGATTACCTCCTTGCGCACAGCCGGAGCACCACCTGTCAAAGGGAGGAGTGCTTGTGGTGAGGTCACTGCACTATCACAGCCAATCACAGCGCAGGGCTTGCAGCAGGAGTGACCTCAGCTAGGACAATACAGACATTCCAAATTTGCTACAGCAAATCAGTACAGAAAGCAAAACAATCATTTATTATTCCCAGTTATGTGAATGCCATTCAACTACACTCGAGGCAACATGTTTTCCAAAACTCTACTCAGCTACAATGCTGAGTCCTAACGTACCCTACAGAAGGTATTCTATGCCTTTAAATAATTCCACGTGTCAGGGGTGGGGCTAGGACACCTAGCCGGAAATGACAGAAAAACACTAAATATCCTTTTCTCTGAGTCTTAGGCGATTGATTGAAGCTCTTTCACAAGGTACGTATCAAACAGGAACAACAAATACAAGATGACGCCGCTGTTGGCAGCCGCTAGGTCAAGCTCTGAAGTGAGACGGTACGTCAGTGAGGTCGAGCGACACGAGCCACTGGGCTGTGCAACATCCCCAAATGTTGCTAACAGGACCCGCAAAAACCCCGGCAAGACTTCACAACGTGTACATGTGATGAGATTCTCAAAAGCAGGGGTTCAGCTCATGTCACTTCCTGTGTCCAGTCCTGCATTTCCTGTGTTTGTGTGTTTCTACATTTGGTCACCAGTCAGATCTCTGGTTGTGGGACATGCCTGTGACAACCACACAGCTTCACCATAGGCTCATCGCTGCCAACATAACTGATGCCCCCCTCATGCTTAAAATACTGACCATGCATACAATTTTGCGTACGAGGTCTTAAAACGACCCCCCCACAAAAATAAAATAAAAAGTAAAAAAAAAAAAAAAAAAAAAATAGCTGGTTCATTAACTGCAACAGATGTTACTCTGCTTAAAAATAAGGCTTTATGCAAAACATCTTTCAGGGTGTGTGCACTTCCTCAAATTGCTATCTGCCATCAGAAGCTGAAGCAGGCAGCTGAGAAAGTGTCAGCTCAGATCAATACAGGCGAAAACTCCCAAGACAGGCGGAGATGTTTTACTGCCCTTCCATCAAATGGAGCAGGAAGGCATCAGTCTGATGGCTCTCCGGGAGACCTGGCTTTCAGAGTAAGAGCACCTGCCTGATGTATCAGCGCATCTCGACTTTCCTCAGCACACACGGGAGACCTTTTGCTGCTTCATTTGCATATTATTACATCCAACATGTAAATACCTTGTTTGCCTCTTCCACATGACTGATTCACCCCTGTTTCTGAGATGACAAGGCATGCTATCACGATTACAAAGGAAACACCAGGTGCACTTTGGTTTGTTTGTGATGTCGTGGCAAAAATCTATGCAGATCGAAGCACTGATTTGGGTATAAATAATGCATCCTGACTATTGAACATGCATTGAATGCTTGTGACAGACAGAGCACTCGAACCCTGAAATGCTGCCTGGCGGCGGTGGAGCCAGGGAGAACTTGCCTTCGCACGTGTCGTCTCCTTCAGACATGAGCTCGTCATCGGAGCAGATGTTCAGCACGTTCACCAGCATCTCGGTCACTGTGCACAGGCCAGGTGTGAGACTGGTTCAGGCAAAGGTCGGTGTGCGTAACACGACCACACAAGGACAGACAACACGAGCCATTTCATGGGTTCTCTGGTAATACAAACCGCACTGAGGTCAGCTCTCACAGTGATTACCACGCTCACCTTTCTCACCCACAAAAGGCAAGGACCAAGTGAACACGTCCATAAAGTTGGGGAGCCAGTAGGGGTGGGGGGAACAGTTGAATTGCCGGATGTTCATGACGTTGTTCTCATACTTCAACACAGCAGCTGGAGAGATGGGTAGAAACGGGTAACAGATGGGGAAACCGAGAGACAGCGAGAAAGAGAGGGTGAGTGAAAACGCTCAAATAAGATGACTAAATTAGGTCCATAACCACGTACAGGCATCACATGTGAGAGTTCTAAGAAGACCACATGGAAGCAGATTTATAGTTTCATTTCACAAACGGTGAAGATCTGCAAGTGACAAGCTGAGATGGCAGCAGTGAAGGCAGCTAAATGAAGTAAGATGGCTGAAGCCTTGCTGACTGACATGGTGGAACTGGGCTCGTGACCAGAATGCCGGTGGTCCCAACATTTACATTTTTTTATGCAGCAATGCACCCAGATACAGAAAAAGGTGAAGTGATGAAATTAGCACAAGATGGGTGGGGGTTGAAGGCAGAGCCACTCAATGCAAAATGCACTGTACGAAACAGCCAGCTGAAGCATTCACAGATTCAAAGCATCTGGCAGTAGCTGGCATGTCCCTCCCACACCCACTCAACAAATCACACCAATAAGCCCTCAGCAGGTCACCCATGCGAGCACAAAATGATACACACTTACACACCCCTCCTCCAAAAACTCACACTGGGGTACAACAGCAGACCTACGGCATTTCTCTGCGTTAAAACGGCAAAGCTGGCAGCCATCAGTCCTGCACTCACCTTTATTGTTGTACACGTCAAGGTAGTTTGGTGCAGAGAAAATGGTGATTAATGACGGGAACCCTGTTGTCTGGCTTTTTCTGTACATTCGGTACCTAAAAGCAATTTGGGGAGATGCACGTTAGTTTAAAAAAAAAAAAAAAAACCTCATGCTTTTTCCATTCCGGTCAAATGATACGTTACCTAATGTAAAGCAGGCAGCATTAATGTAATTATATATGGCGCAGTCGCCTGGGTAAACAAACCCTGCTGGATTTCCATGTGACACATCTAGAAAATTCAATAGAGTACTGTGGCTGCAGCGAAAATACCATTTAATTAATGATTATTTCTTAAATTTAACATAACGCCAGCCCCATCTTATTAATCACTGGCCTTATATATATTGTGTTGTCTAGACTAGTGTCTTAGTGAGAGAACTCTGTGCTTTACTTACCCAGCATCCTGTGCTTCGTGTGCTCTTATCACGGACAACAAGTTATTGTTTAACAAAAAGTCACACACGGCGTGATAACTGTGAGAGCAGGAGAGAGAAAGAGGAACACAGGCTTCAGAGTCAGACAAAGGGTCGTCTGCTTGCATCGCATTCTAAACCAAGCAGGACACTTTCTGAATCCACTTTTTGTAAAACACCGGTCACAACTTTTAAAAATTAAACCCCAGGCTTCCAAAATTCCAAATTTTCCAACACACAAAATTGCGACGCAATGGGCAGATTCCTACTTGAGGGGACTATACAGCACTAAGTGAACAGCAAACGTTCTGGGATGAAGCATGAAGTATCTAAATATTTGTTTCTGACTAGTCTGAACATGGAAAGAAGCAGAGGCCCCGAGGTGCTGTACCTGTAGAAATAGGAGCACCCTCGCACGCTGTTGTGGCTGAAGTGCTCTGCTGATTTTTCGCTGCCATAGTCCTCGCCGGGGTCTGACCACAGGAGGTCACACATGGGCCCAAATGCTGGTGGCTCCTTGAACCTGTCTAACTGCGGGGGCGAGAGTCATGTTACACTTTGTTTAGAGCCCCAGAGAACTCCCAGGCTCCACAGTAACCCAATTATTTGGGAAAACTAATATGGAAGAGGTTGTATTTACTGATGTCAGCTCTCCTTTCTGCCGAGCTGCTGTGTTCTTATTTATGAGGCCCATGTCAGGGAGAGCTTTACAAATAGAGTGCACCATCTTAATCGAACTTTAGAGCATCACGCCTGCACCCCTATCAGGTCCTTTGGCTGAGGCATCATCTCCAAGACCGATAGTGCCACTTACCTTCCTGATGTCATCCAGGCAGTTGATTTCTGGTGAAAGGCCTCCATGAACACACAGGAACTGCTGGTTGAGGAGGGCAGCAAGGGGCAGGCAGTCAAAGGCCTCCATGCAGGCGTCATACACACGCTCTGAATACTTGATCTTACCTGCAGGTGGCAGAGGGAGCCTATTGGTCAGCACACTCTTTCGGGACAAAGATCGGGACACAAAGAAATAACTGAGCAAGACAGACAAGACAGACTGGTTTCTTTTCAACAAACCGTGGGCCTCAAGCCAAACTAGGAGTTAAGGTGTCTGCCAGTTGCTTTCAGACATGTGTCCCATACATATTTCCCCCGAAGAACAAAGGAGAGTGAGAACCAGTATGATGACCTGTAGGTGATGCAACTACACAGGCTGGGTGGATTGTTGTCAAAAGCGACAACTAATGCCAATGAGTAGACTAGGACAACACAGTAAAGGTGTGTTTGTAACGCCAAACGGGAACAACATTAAATTACGTTGACCATGGAACACCAAAACAGGAAAGAACTCCTGAGAGATGTTGCCATAGAATGTCCCGGAAAGCTTGCCCAAAAAGATAGCGAAGCAGCAAGTTCAACTGTGGTGAACTGTTCAGGAGATTCACGTCCAACAGAGCTGACAACGCCGTCCTAAATAGGGTTACTCTTCTCTGGCAGAGTAGAAACTGACAAAAGCAGTGGCTTTGCGAATGGTTTCCAAATGCATAAACAAAGGTAGTGTGGCAACCACTTGCACTACCGCAGCTCAAGACCGTCCAAGGTAACCTCCACCCAACATCAGACCACCAGATTAGGCACAAATCAGACCATCAACACTCATCCCATTCACAACAAACACACAATCCTTAGTGCACGCAAAGCCCAAGCTGAGACAACAAAAGGACATTTTGAATACACTGATAACACTGTGGGGTAAAGTCCAGGAAATCTGGGTGCCTTGCACCATAGAGGAGCTTTATTCCTGAGCTGTAGCTGCGGTGGCAGCCCACCCAGCAAGCTGCTCACTGGCTGGAATGGGAGGGAGCACCGCCACCAGATTGGTCCAGCCAGACTCCCTGCTTCTTATGCAATTGGAGATAATTCCACACTCACCAGAGCATCAGTGGGGTTGATCTGGGTGAGCAGATCGTGAGCTGGGATGGGAAGCAGGGTGGTGAGAGGCAGGGAAAGTCATGGAAAGGTGGTGCACCATAGCAAATTGACAGGGGTATCTAACTCCTAAGTGTTTCTACACCACACACAGCATGAGGACTTCCATCACTCTGCCTGGTGGTTAGAGCACTGCATCAGCTAGACTTCACAGGATGTACGGCCACAATCGAGGGCTCCGTTCAGCACCTTCGTGCTGCTTGTAGGACTTAGCGGTTAAACTAAGCAGTCACATGACTGCCCCACTTTTATTACGTGTGTGTGTGTGTGTGTGTGTGTGTGTGTGTGTGAGCATCAAGAGCCTAAATGCCAGCTTGCAGAGATATGTGAATCAGGGCCACAAGAGTAGAGGATGGTTAAACACATCAAAAGTGTCAAGAAACAAGTGAAAGATAAACCAAAGGGAACCAACTTATCACCCTTCCAGAGCAAGGAAAAACCTGACTTTGTGTTTTCTGACCGTACAGGTGGACCTCTTTCATGCTGAAAGAGCCAAGAGGACCTAGTGAGCAAAGCAAAGCACTGTGTCAACAGACAGAAACACCACCCATTTGTGGTCAGACGTGTCCTCGTCTTAAAACTGCCACAATGAGGGCAGCTTCCCACCATGTACTCTGACCTTTCTCGCTTGAAACTGACACTGCAGTCATCAGGCCCCTCAACACAAAATCTACACTGTGGAGCCTGATGACAGCTGCGGAGGTCTCTCTGAAAGACAGGAAGCCACAGAATTTCCTATTGGCTCAATGACGGGGGGAGTTCCACAGAAATGACTGCCGCAGCTACGGTGCCCTAGCAGGGGTATCACTCTTCAGACACACATGGGGGCTGGGGGCATTTGGTACAGGGCTACTCAGTAGCGAGCTTTCCCTTTCTCACATTACTAGGTTTTAGCATTGGCCTGTGACTAAGGGCCAGAAACTGCACCATTTCCTCCTCTTCTACAACAGCTTTTGGTGCACCGTGCCTGTGCAAAACCTTTGTTTCCAGTACCACAGAAAGAGGTTGGCACAACAAGGGAAATCTCAAAAGGCTAACAATCTGGAGGTGTGGAGGAAACTAAGTGCAAAATGTGCTGAAAACATACCCACGGCTAGTGCACACATTTACCGAAGCATGCGATCACACAAGCACTTACACTCCTGTTTGAAGGTGAAGTATTCTGTGAGATGCCGGCACTCGTGGTTCCCCCTGAGGAGGAAAAGGGTGGTTGGGTGGTTGATCTTGAGGGCCCACAGGAAGAGTACGCACTGCAGGAGAGAGTGGAGACAGGTGTCAGTCTGGAGCTGGGGAAAAAACACTTGGCGTGTGATGATTTCATCAGACTGGTGTGAGTTCTATCCCCAAGTAGTGGGTGCAGAATCCCCCCTTCCCTTGAAAAACCTCCACTTTCATATTTGCTCAAAAAAAAAAAAAAAACTCTTCCAGGAGGCACTATCAAACATGCTCAGACAAGGGTTCAACCAACAAGGATAATGGCTGCAGTATAGTGGTGCTGGGGGGGGCAATGCATCGAGCTGATTACAGACTTAAAGAACAAGCAGAGAATGAACATTTCCTACAGCTTTTAAACCAGTGTATTTATGTCAACTCCTTACACAACCCCGTGATGGACTGGTGCCCTGCCAGGGGTGTACACTCCTTAGCCTAGCAACTTGCATTTCTAGGATAGTCTCCAGACCACCACAACCCTGACTTGGGATTAATGGTTTTCAACAGGGTGTGAACGCCACTTCAATGAAATGCAACTTCTTGTGCAAATAAAGCACCGTGGAATTTGACAGAAAGATACAGTCCTTTCTTCTCAGTACAATCTAAGTCACCTGTCTGATCCCACTGGAGGCCACTGGGATTCGCACCCACGCCACGAAAAGCACTCACTGGGATCAAAAGGTACGATTTGCCCTTTAATCAAAGGCAGCCAGGTCTCTTCGAAAAGCAGGAAGCTGCAGTGGCAAAGGTCATGCTGAAGCTTGGGCGAGGCGTCTGTCCCCTTGAAGATAGGATCATGCAGGGCTTTGTGCCGAGAGGTGAGAAGTCCTCAGAGATAGACCACGATAAGGCAGTACAAACAAGACAATTAAGCTGTTCGTTTAAGCCTCCGCACCAACAAAAATGTGCACACAATAAATGTCTACAGCCACATCAAATGCTGTTAAACCGGTCGTTCTGTTCAGGCTGGACATGTCTGTAAAACAGGTCCCAACAGGCCCACATCTCTAGCCTCCAAGGTAACCCAACAGAACCTGGCTGGCAGCAGGATTAAAGTGGCCTTTTAATTCATGTGTCCGATCTGCACCTGTGCCATTTTTGTCGTGTTTGCATCAGGCCGATGCCAACTTGTGCCCAGATCTCCACAGTCACACAACCTAGAACTAATCTGAGCATCCGTGGTCTACAGGCACCTGACAGCATCTGGGAAGCAGGAAGCGATGAGGCTGTGTGACTTCCTTCAGATCATGCTGTAGCAGCAGTGCAGCCAAGATGGACACTGAATGACATAACTTCCTCTTAGCTGTGCACAGCGAGAGGATGAGGCAGCTCAGCAAATCTACGTGGCTTCATTCAAAGGTCTATGAAGCCATTTCTTTTGGGGGAACATGTTTAGAGCACTGCAGACCACCAGTGATAGTTTGGGACAGCATGGTGTGGGGCTGTGGACTGACCCTTCCTTTTGTAAGATGTCCTGTGGGGAGGGGGGGTGGTATTGCACTGTCAGGCCCCTGGGGCAACAAAGCTGCCCTTTCCCTCTAGGACATTTCTGCCGTCAAATGCAGAGCCCTCAAAAGCACCAGCACCCCCCAGCGAATGGCAGCCCTGTGGTTGGCCCACCTCACAGAACCCTGTGGCTCCATGCCACTTGGAGAGGCTGCCAAGGGCCTGACCTGTAAACACTGTGCTTCCCAGCTAAACTCCACGCAGCTTTTTGTCCGTGACTCAGCAATGGGTGTTCCCACCCATCGATGAAAGAAGACAGAGACGTGAAAGGACACCTGCCCTCTACAGTCTCTCTGCCCTGAAGCAGGTGCTAAACCTGGGTGCAACAGGTTTTTGCCTTTTCTAGTGACCCACTATAGCCACTGCCAGATACAACACACATCCGTTGCAAGTCACAAAAAGTAATTTCCATTATGACAAAGTTCAGCAAAGAAACTTTCCAAAATCTGCCTGAACAGTCAATAGGAGGGCAATAAACACTCAAATATGATTAATCAGGTCTTGCAAAAATCTCACAAGACTATGCTGGAAACGGAAACATAAATGTTTAGCAGTGTGCTGCAATCACACCTGTTTTGTAAGACCTCTCCTGATTTTTACTCCCACCAGAACGATGACAGTACACAATGTTTATGTTTCTACGGTAACAACAAGCAGCAACTTGAAAAGAAAAGTGCGAATGGTTAACCTATGATTCCAGTGCACTGGAATGTGCTGCTCATCTTGCACCTCACTGCTGCGAGTGATTGACATGGATTCAGTCAGAAACAGTGGAGGGGGGGAATCACTCTTGTGAAGACATCTCCAAGCAGTCAGTCAATTTAAGCATTTTAATCATTAATAGCAGTTTGTTGACACCACCTGCTCCTTTCCTGAACAACACGGCGTACAAACATGGCAGGGAAGGTATTAGCTTTGCAGGTAGATGCTTTCTGATCAGCACTTGGATGACAGACTACCGATGCTACAGTTGCTGCTTCTTGGCTACTGCGTCGTGCGGCTGGCTGGTTCTCAGGGTTGCTTAGCGACCGTAAGTGCATACAGTACAACACTGGCGAGTGGAGGGGGCATTAAAAGAGCTTTTCTCCACTTGTTACGGTCTCCTGCAGAACTTGCTTCGAAGTCATTATAGACCTCAATCTGTCTTATAAAAATGAATCACCAGGTAGTTAGATGTTCAGCTTTCATCTGAAAGTGACTGGTGGGGTATCCTGATTTCTACAAAATGTGTTTCACAGAAGCAACTTGGGTTCAGCATCAAGATCAAAGGCAAAACAGCAGTTCCCATCTTTCTGGTTACAGTTCCTTAACCTCTTAAAAGATGCCGTAAAAGTGCTGCATCCACACGAATGCTGTGCATCGACAGTACTGGAAAGCAAGCTTAGGTTGTTACCAAATGCGTGCGTGTTCAGATCCCAGGAACGGAACTGCTGCCGAGTGGCTGCGTGCGTCAGACCCTCAACACCATCTCTCCCCCACAGCTCATTGAAAGTAAAACAGACGTGACCTGTATGTAGACGACCCGCACCATCATTTCAGCTGTTATTTTTAAATGGCTTCTTTATTTGATAATGATGGTGCCTTGTATTGCCAGTAACTTCCCACCCATGTCAACCACATCTATAACTGTGGTATAAAAAGTGTCAGCTAAGCAAATGAGATATACACTGACATTTTAGGATATTGCAAATCAAACGGAAATTTGGTCAAAATTATTATTACATTAAGTTGCACTGCACATGCTGTCTTACAAAGAGACTAGCTATAAAGCTATCTATCAATCCATCATCAATAACTGCTTGTACGGCTGCAAACTTGCTGTAATGAAACAGTTCAGGTTGTGGACTCTTCCCAAGCATATGATGACTTAGTTTCTCTCAAACCTTGTACCTCCAGGTGCTCACAAGCTGGTGAAGGGTTAGCGCTGCAGTGGCACCCACCTCAATGCTGAAGTAGCCCCGGTCCACGTAGTCACCCAGGAAGAGGTAGCGCGTGTTGCTGGGGGAGCCGCCCACCTCGAAGAGCTTCATCAGGTCAAAGAACTGCCCATGGACATCACCGCACACTGGTAGGGAGGGGCATTGAACACCAGGGTAAATACCAGTTCAACAACACAAAAAGAGTGAAATAATACAACACTACCATCATTTACCATCATCTCAACATGTTAGTGGAGTTTACTGGCCCCCAATGAGGGTTACAGTGTCAAAGAAAGAAGCTCCAGCAGCACTCAGACCTTGAATGAGAGCAGGTCTGTGCTGGAGTTCTGTGAGCAGAAGGGTCTTAAGGGATGTTTGAGCCACCCACAGCACAGCACAGCAGACATTGGGCACACCTTGCCCATTTTCTCCACATGTTGCCACAAAGAAAATCAAAGGCGACTGCAGGAATTTTGAGTATCCAGCTGACTTCTTCCACTGCTTAGCCAGCAGAGTACCAAACTACCATCCTCCTCCTGATGCACTGGCAGCTGAAGCCTAATGACAACTTCCTTCCAAGAGCACATTTACATACTTCTCGCTTACAAGAGCAAGTCCTTTAACAGGATGTTGCTAAGAGTTAGAAATCCGTTCTGAAAACCGAAAGAAATCATTGATGCGTCATTGCCCCCAGCATCTTGCTTTCCTCAAGACCAAAACCCCGAGCTTAATCAGCTTTGGGCGGTGGTCTCGATCGCTACCTCCACTCCAATGTACACACCACACAGTAAGCTAGTGGGCAGGACCTACCTGTGATTGGCGCCTCCACCTCCAGCATGCACTTCTCATGGCGCAGGATGCTGGCACCCTCGTTGATGATGCGCAGGGCCACGTCCTCCTCCAGCCTACCCTCCTTCACCAGATGACTCTTCAGCACCTCCACCTTGGGCTTGCCGTCCTCATACAGCTCCTTCATGGTGAGGCGCGTGGTGGGTGGGTACGGCACCGCTGGAGAACAAAACGGCAAGCAGTGATGTGAGGGTCAGACAGATGTAGCCATTCTCAAGACGGGTGCTGCCCAATCAGGGTGCAAATCTGGCAACTTCATCTAAACTACAAGGGAATATTTTACTAGACCGAATCAGGGCAAACCTGCCCTTCCTGGAACAAAAACCTCAAACTGGCTGGTGAACCACTACACCACCAGCTGCTCTCTTCTGACCCAGGAATCTAGCCTCGGACAATCAGCACCAAACAGCCTGGGCCAACATGGGATTTAATGCATTGTGGGCGTTTGCCTTGATGAAGTTAATAGCAGCTGCGGCACGGTGCTGCGTGGCCTCTCCTTCCTGTGAGCTTGCTATCATTCAGGAACAGGGCAGTTTCCGTGGCTCAGGGCGGCTGCAAGCCAGTCAGAGGGTGTGGAAGCTGCCGGAAACAATGGTGTGAGTTAATGTGTCTTGCTTCCTGCTGCTAGTGCCCTTGGTGATGATGCACAGTGTTACAAAAGGCATTTGGGGAAGGGGGGGGGCACTGGTTCTATCCATTTTGGCAAATGCTAAATGAAACAATGTTCTAAAACATGAGCATGACGATAACCCGGGTCCCCCGCTCCAAAACGCATTTGTTTCTCAGGCTCATCTAAATTTGAAAATCATGATCTTAACATTTCTCACAGAAAACATGGGGGGAGAAAAGAACTGAAAGGAGATTATTGTAAGCAGAGTTCAAGGGCAGATCATGTGCTTCCACGGAAACCATGGAAACTAAAATCACAAGTCTATTGTCAGTCAAAGATTTGTTGCTCTGAAGGCACCCAAACTCCAAGCTACAGCTCACATCCAGACCACCTTACACGTCAAGAACATCTTGTTCAGCTTCAATGTTTGTTGTTTATTGTGACTTTGATTGATAAACGAACTGGTTTAAACATTGCTAGTTACCAAATCCATCACAGAACCGCTGTGTCACCCAACACAATTAGAATAGAGGTGAGCAAGGAGACCCAAGCAGCAGTTCTGATCATCCCCCAATAATAACAGAAAGACCAGCATCTGTACACCCTACTAACTAAAGCTTTGGTCCAGATAGGATGGTTCCAATGGTCCATTGTGGCTCCCTGACCTTCATGTCAAGCTCACCACTCCCTTTCCACATGGCACCAGGCATCAGCATTGACCTGCCACTGTTGGCCATCCCTGGTGGCCTCCTCCTTGCAACTGTCAAAAAGTTGGTGGCAACAAATGTGTCTGCTGTGAAGGAATGAGTCACCAGGAGTAATTAACACCTAGGATGTGTGAGAACGAAGCATGGGAGATGTTTCCAGATGAACTGCACCACAAAAACCACATTTGCAGAAAACACCCATCTTATACTACACATACACACACACAAAATATATATATTTATATATGTATATACACATATTTATATATGTACGTACACACACACACACACACACACACACCAATTAGTCATTGCGGCACACAAATATTTACTTAATGCTTCAGTAATTACTATAATATACTCACATCGCAGATTTTCCTGTATATGAACGCTATCCTTTGAGCAGTTCAGAGTTTCACAAAAGTTCAAAATACTTTTTGACTTCCTAAACATGATACAAGCTCCGTGTCCCTCAGATGTGCCGAATTCCTCCCAACATTTAAGAAGGGTCTCAAATACATCATTTTCAGAGCCATTTCTCTCCTGATCTCCTGACAGCTACATGAATGAGTCCAGCATTATCTGCTATGATTACCCATGTATTTGCTGCTTAAATCTCACTTCTATAGGCAGATCCTTGAGCGATGTGAATAAGCAACATGGTGGATCGTACTAACAAGCTACATAACAATGACTGTGTGTAAAGATCTTCATCAGGTGATGATGCACTTTTGTTTACCCTAACGTATAGGTCACTCTGTAGAAAGCATCTGACAAACGGCGTATTTTCAACAGCTTATGTGAAGTCAACTTAAAGTTTTTGTGCGCTCAGAGGTTTCACAACAGTGAAGCAACAGTCTCCACAGCCACCTGTTCCAAGAAAAAGGAACCATTACAGTCCAGTTAAATATCTGACCACAGTGATAAGGATGCAGAAGGGATGCAGTGGCACTGTGTGAGTCCCAGAAGGATGCTGCATTCCACAGACTGGACACACAGGCAAAGTAAATTATTTAGACTGCAACTGACTAACATACCTGTCCAATCCTCTCGCATCTCCAACCTTCCAAACAAGGTAGCTCTAAACATTCAAGTCTGTGTCTCTGGTTTGAAAATAAATTTGTGCACATCCACATGTTTTCCATGGAAAACCCCAGAGAAACTTAAGATCTGGGACTGTCCATCCTCTGCTCAATCATGGGATGGAGGGACAGGAAAAGATGAAGATGACAGGAACATGGCTGAATGGCAGGGGTGACCACATAGTCTCATCATTCACAAAAGCAGCCTGTAATGAGTTAACGCTGGTGGCTTTTGGGGCAAAATGCTGCGGATTCAAATTTTAAATTTAATCCCGCCTCATCCCAGGGAGCTTCGAAAGCACGTTTTGGGTGGGGGGCCCCCACTGTGGAAGAGGCATCATTCCACACATTATGAGCATTCCTCCCAAACTCAGGTGGTTTCAGCAAAGACTGGAGGCGATTTCTTCACCTTTTGCACTGGAATTTGGTCCAGCCCCAGGCAGTTCTTGGTGTAAAGATAAGGCTCCAGTGAAAAAGACAAAACAAGCATCTCTACTTCACAGTAATTTCTCATATGTTTACTACCACATTGCCACTGCATTTTCAAGCTTCTCCAGAGTACATCACTGTTTTGGGGACATACATGCCAGTAATTAATTTCCATTATTAGTGCTGCTTTTAGTTGCTATTCTCTACAACTCTGACACGTGCTACAATGACTATTTAATAGCTTGAAACACATTTGAGAAAATTGTTAGAACTTAAGAATTACATTTCACAGATGAGCCGCAGGCCTTTTAACAATTTTAACCGTTTAATACTTGACACGATCGTTTTGAGAATTGCCTGTTTTTTTCTTCTTTTCACTGCTTTTGTCAAGAAGCACCATAATAACTCAATAAAACATTTAGCACAAGTAACAGTATCCAAAGTGTTGTATAGTGAGTGTATAAACAGGCGGTAAGAGTATCACAGGACTGGCTTACAACAAGCAGCAGGTTTACAGGCAGCGTATAAACTAGCAGTAAGACTGTCATAGGACTGGATTAAGAGAACAATAACTGGATGGCTGTCCAGGGAGTGAATAAATAAAGACAGCACCCTAGGACTGTTTTTGGAGGAGCCATAGCACACTGCACAGGCAGTGTATAAACAAAGAGCAGGAATATCAGAGGACTAGTTCAGGACAAGCAGCAGCACACCAGGTGTATAGGGAGTGTATAAATAAACAGTAAGAGTATCGCAGGCCACACGCTAGGCAGGGAGGGGGTCTATATGCCCTGTAGGAGTGCTGAGGTTCAAGGATTAGGCAAAGCTTCTACTAACCCAAAGGTCAAGGTTCAAGGCCTCTTTATTTAATGCCTTTGGCCTTTGCGAGGTTAATTCCGGGAACATCAGTGGGAGGATTCCCCTCAGAAACAGTGCTCTGAAGGCCAGGGGGTTCCCACAAAGGGCCTCATACTGCCCCCGGGAGAGCTGAGAGCAGCAGCACTCACAGGAGGGTTCCAGCCCCAGCTGTCCTTTCACCACCAGGCGTATGTGAAAGGCCAGCACGGCAGCCTCCCGCCTCATGAAAACTGATCCGAAATCAGGCTCCAGTTGGGGGGGTTCCGTTACAGCAGCAATGTGGAGCAGGGGACGGGGGCACTGAATCAGCTGGCTGTGGGGCCCCCAGGGGACCCTTTGACCTAAATTCCAATTTGAGTATAAATAAACACACTCAAAACACACATCTTGCTTTATTAGAAGTAATGCCTTAACATAATTCAAACAAAACACGTTTGCTACCCCCAGCAAATGAGCACCTCTTCCTGGGAGGGAAAAAAAAAAAAAAAAAAAAAAAAACTGAAGTTACCGTACATCTGGCTTTTTGTTCCCGTGAAGAAGTGAGGCATCCAAGTAAAGAACCTGAATGCAACCTTCCAAGTCTTTTGCTAGGCTAGACCCTGGCAGCTATTTACTCAATCGGCCCACTGTGTGCTACAACAGTAGCTCCTTCACCTCACCGAATCATGTTTTTGCCCCACAAGTAGGCAAAACTGGTCCGCATGGGGTACGAGGGTCATCGTTCTAGCTGGGCTTTGGATTAGTCAGCTCTGTTTGGGATTTTAACTGAAAGCACCAAACAGATGAATACATCCTTAATGAAACATGTTCACAGAAAACTCGCTATTGTTTCACTACCGTGCTGAACTTCATCACCGAAGGAATAACAAGTCTAGCACAGAAAAGAATTTTAAAAAAAAAGTTAGTAAATGATTTTATTTTTTTCCTAAAAAAATTCTGAATTATCAATGACAGCCTTACTACTAAAATCAACTGAGTAACGGACCAATGACTAATGTTACTAAATTAATCTGTTCAGGTTAAGTTTCAGTCTTGCTTGCACAGATGTACGTCATGCTTCTGGAAATTTACTCAGATCTGAAAAATAGAGAGTTCTGGACCAACACTAAGTTGCATTTGATTCAAATCATGTGATGATGCATTCAGCTGAGATCCCAGTCCAGTCCCAAAAGGGTAGTGCAGAGTATTAAGAGTCCATCTGGAAGGCCAGCTTATGGTACCCTGTGGTCGGCAAGGACCCTGCTGGCCATGCCTGATCTCATTCCGAGTGTAGTCCCTTATTTGCGCAAGGGTCCATCTGTACACCGCACTTCAGGGTTTCAGTTGCATGCGCGTTTTCAGAGTTTCAGGTCCACTCCTGTCGTCTAGCTTCACTTTCTAATCTGTGAAGGACTCTGCTGCATCTTCACAAGCTCCACCAAACACGCTGCTGTCCGGGGGTTATACACTCACCACCTCGTGTGCCTTAGGGTGGTCTAGACCACACATTGGTGCATAGTGTCATACCCCAACAAGCTGTTTCCATCTCTGCTGTATAAATACTCTGAAATGAACGGGTGAAAAAGCCAATAGTCATTTTGTTCCGATTACCCTCTCCCAGCTGCTCCAGATTTATGCAGCTGGGATGGCAAGTACCTGGAAAACGCTGTGCTGATCTTGCAACTTGGCTGCATACGCATCAGCTAGCAGAGGCTGTTGGCCGAATGGCTTGGTGGGTGACCGAGTGGAGGGAATATAGATCTCCATCATTCACACCCACCACTGGAGCACAGAAGCTTAGACTGGCCTACAACGGATCTCCCCGGGAGGCAATCAGGGAGAGCAATGGGTGCTGTGTTACACAGCCGTGCCACTTATTTCCATCCATTTGCATTAATTCATTTTTGCACGTTCTACAGCGCCTGCAACTGGACAGACTACTGCTGAAGAAGGTGGCAGGTTCAAATACTCGAGTAAGGCACGCCGCTTTAACTAAATTAAGCAGTATAAACGAGTCATGAATAAAACATTAAGCACAGCTGTTGGTGAGTGAGAATTTGCAAAATGAACCTACATTTGCAGTCAAATGGCGAACATTACAATCAGGTCCCAAGCTCAAAAAAGCAAAAATATTCTAAAACAGTTACTTGAACTATAAAAATTTACCCATGTGGTTTGCACTAGGTTTCATAAAGATTTTCAGTTAAACTACAAATGCATGCAAACAAGGCAATTTGCCTCCTAAGTCGTTTAGCTTTTTCATAACGATTTTGTAATTATGTGCTAAAAATAAGACCTATATGACAGAGACCTTTCTCTCAAGTTATGAACAGTAACACTGTAAACCAAGTTTAGTAGACTGAGTACATTCTACATTTATGGCTAAAATCCTAACAAAGACACAGGTAAGGTAATTTATAGTGACAAGTACCATCTGTAGATTACCATCAACATTACGTTAAGTGCTCATGTGGATGTTCATCATCAAGTACGCCTCCACGCTTGGCTGGTGACAGGGACAGCTTGTCAATGACAAAATGCTGCCTGAGAGGTGGGTTTTGAGTCTTTTTGTCAGTATAAGAGCAAACACAAACATTAAAACACATATTTCTGGAACTTTTTTCAGCACATACTCATTTTCTCTCTGCAAAGTTTTGACACCACATACTAATTTTCACACTGCAACAATGAAAATTTGTTAACAATGAATTCCTGCATTAATTCATCATTTCTTTGGTCCTTACAGCCAGTTTCAACAGTTGTGAATCCAGGGGCCACTAGACCTCAAACACTTCAGCCATCGCTTAGGCTGCTCTAAAGCCCCAAGTTGCTTCCCATGAGTGGAAAGAAAAGGCCTCTTGAGCATGCTCTGTGGAGCTATACACCTGTTTGCATGCTTCACGCTGTACACCCCAGTGAATGAATCTGATACATCTCACCATTGCAGGCACACGACTGTCAATGTGATGCATCAGTCCAGCAGGACGAAAGACCTGCTTCATACCATCCATATGCATCACAGTCACTCGGCATGGCAGAACGGTTTTGAAAAAAGTGACCAAAATGAAAATGATTATACAACATCTCTGCAACACAAAACCTTGGCACAAAGAATAGGAGCGTCACCAAATGAGCCTTGTGTGTAAAGTACAGATGCTGGCTGAAGTGCAGCTTCACAATGATCCAGGCATTTTAAAACACCTCTCCACCTGAGATCCTTTCACATGCTAGTTTACGGGTCCAACAAAAGGAAAAGACCAAAACCAATTCAAGACTAACTGATCACCAGGGCAAACAAACAGCTAAATATACACAGAGACCCTCCAATCTACAAAGAATATTCAGATGACGCCATTGAATTGCTGCCCAGGACCATTCAGCAGAAGAGCCACAAGGCTGGATGCTGTGCTTAATTGAACGTATGCGCAGTTAATTAAATCGCTATTGAACTAACAAAGCAGGTAGTGTAGGTAGTAAGGACCTATACTTACATCTGAAAGAAACCAAATGAGCCAGCTGGGTATTTATTGTCGTTACCTTCGTCATATCTAGAATAATTGAACTCTCGTTCTTTTCATATGACAGGTGAGTTAAAGGCACAGTGCGAAACCACTCCGCTACTGCTCGTTTCTCAGCACAGACCCCTCCCTTTCGGCAAAGCAACCCAACCCAGTCCGCTTTCAGTGACACTCAGCAGACACGAGGCCCCTGTGTTCCTAGGAGTCTGAGGAACATGTCATTACACGGTGCCGTCGAAATTGCCCTAATCACGGAACAGGCTCTGCACTCCAATTACATAATCACGCGGAGAGCGGGGGCTGCGGATCGGAAGAGAGGGGGCTCGTGTGGGCCTTTAGTCTACTAGCCCTCCCCTCCCACACACGCACGACTCTAGAAATCAGCAAAAATGGACTCCTCCAATTACGTCGTTTCATTTGGGTAGGATGGCTAACTGTTGACTGCATCATCTTGAGTCAAGCGTGGCGGGATCCGACGGTCGAGAACTAGAGATGTGTGTGTGTGTGTGTGTGTGTGTGCGTGCTGTACTGATGCTGACCTGGCAAGGCTGCTGAATATTTTTACTACTTTGCATATGCACAAGACAACTTTTCTGAGAACTGGAGTCAGAACCAGCCATGTATGTACAGAAAAGAAGCCTATTCATACGAGTCCCACCTTGTAAACTAGACCTTTAAGGGTGCTGAAGTTAGAGACTCAACTCCTTGTACAGCAGGTCAACTAACACCAGTTGCTGGAACATAAACAGCTAACCAAGAGTTCTCCTGAAGAAGTGTGGTTGTGGTGTTTGTCTCCACTCCCCCCCCCCGATAATGGGTCATGTGCCTGATTCTCAAGACCACAGATAAGCACTAAAGGATAACTGGCCCCTCTGAAGCCCTCTGTGAGAGACTGGCTTATGCTCCAAAGTGGCATCTTGGTGCTGCCACCAACTTCTAAATCTGCCCCCTGAAATTTTTCCCAAGAACCTTTTTCACTGCCATTCTCTTCCTATGTTTTCTCCATTAAGAGACTGTGAGAAAGTTAGACGAAAGAGGCTGGTGGCATAAGTCAAGATTTGGGTTAGTGCTGGAAAAGCATCAACAGTTTTGCCTGAAAAAAAAAAAAATTAAAAATCAGGGTAACCTCTATCCAATTAACACAGCTCAGGATATCCCAGGAGAAGCCTCACCAACGGCGCCCATTTCTGATGCTTCTCTGAACTAGTTTTCAAGATATTTTTGTTGCAATTCTTATCTCCTTTGTCCATCTTTGTTGAAATAAACATGCCAAAGGCAGAGTTACCCGTAGCTTGTAGACATTCTGCAGCAAATTATGGACCAGATATGAAGAATGATAACCAGAGCTGAATACGTCATCAAAGTGATGGAGGCGCACTGAAGGAGCCCTCTAATAACAGGGGAACCTGCATCAGAAGGCATCCCTTTACATGTTCACAAGGTGACAAGTTTAGATATGAAGGTGCAATAGCCCGACGGCAGCTTTACTCCCAAACCCGATAGCTCTCGTTCAATGGTTTCACAAAGGTTTGGGAACCAGGGCAGAAAATCCACATCTGCAGCTTTGTCCACGAGTCTGGTAGGTACAGCCGTGACCTTGACTGGCTCACTGCTTCAGCAGCCTTTCTCTTTTGGCGTGAATGGAATACAGATAAGCGATTCAAGAACCTTTTTTCAGGAGCAAATTTAAGCATTGCCGAGCTGGCACAATGACAAACAGAACAAAAGAGAACACCAAGAGCATGCACTGCAGTGTTTCTTAAGCTCACTGCCTATTTATGGTTGAGCTGTTAGACAACCTAAAATTCCAGTAAGGATTCTGCATGGACACATGCAGAAATAAAAGACTCATACCCTGTTCGTTTACACAACACAGAACTGAAGGACATCACACAGGTTGGTGCACAGTGTAAGTGTAGGAAACAACATGACACACAGCACGAAAAAGACTTCCTGCTCTATGTGTCTAGACCAGGGTTTCTAAAACATCATGGTAGAAACCTCAAATCCAGGTAGTCTTATGTACCACCGTGACCTGAACTGATCTAGTGATCAGATTAAGACGAGCCACTTGTTCAAGAACAGTACAGCTACTGGCCTCTGACCATTCCACCTGCAGAGCAATGAGTGGCAAAGGCAATGTAACCAACAGCAATATTGGTCTATTTCAGTGCTTATTCACCTGGACCCCATGGGGATTAGTGGTTGGGCTTCAGGGGGTCCATTGAAGGCATACTTAAAAAATGTCACTAACAAGTGTGTGTATTACTAGCTCATTAATTTGATACTATCTATCGTCAGTTCTGCATAAATGCAGTCAAAGTACAAAAAGAAGAAATTAAAAAATGAACTTATCTATGGACACTTTCTGGGTGGTGACTCTTTAGCTTTCATCAGATAAGGGCTTCTGAACCTAGAAAAGGTTAAGTAATTCTGGTACATTTAATTAGGTTTGCATTCATATAGTGTTTCGACCTTTCCAAAGAGTGACCACCTTAAGCAAACGTATATACTTTTGGCAACTGGTCACCTGCATACATATTAACTCTCTTAAGGGCAACCCTGTTCCAGCAAATTACAGGACCACAGCTGCCATCTGCTCACCTTTCAACAAAGCCAACGTCGCAGATCGGGACAGCTTCTCACACCCAAACAACACCGCTGGCCCGTGACCATGAGAAAGCTCAAAGAAATTTTACACCACGCACTCGGGTTTTCACACGTGATCTCAAAGATGAAATACTGAAACACCCTCACATCTTAATTTGCTATACAAAAAGCAACTTAAAAAACAACTGGGCCCTGAAGTCCCAAAGCAATGGGGGAATAATGGGGGGGGGAGAGCGAGCAAGGGAAAGAGAGGAGTGAATTCATGCATGATTAATGCCACAGTAATTACACAAGCATGGCGGCCAACAGACAGCTTGCATTACGACCCCAGGCCGACCTGCTGCAGGCCAAGAGTCCGAATGGTGACATCCACCAAGAGCCACTCCCAGTCCTCAAGTGGGCTGTGCCTCAAATCATTATCTCTCCAAACAATCCTTCTAAGCAAAAGACGGCAACTTCCACTTTCGGGCACTAATCTTTTTTATTTATTTAGAAATTGTTTTAGCATTTTTCTCTTGGTCACATGTCTTGAGAGTGTGTTGTAATAAGCAAACCACATTATTTTGACCAGAGAGCCAGAGAAGATGGAAAGGGTTTCCAGGTATAGGGCTGGATCTGGCTGGTTTCACCCATTTGAATGGGAGAGGCAGTGACACCAAGACAAATTTTGATGGTATTTCTTCAAGAACCTATCCATCCACATAGACAGATGCAGTACTCCACTGTGCATTGTGGGACAGAGAGGAAGTGACCATTCACAGCTTAATAAAGTGTATCTGACCAAATTTTTTCTGACTTCATTTTACTTTCTTACTACATCTTCCTGAAGTCTTACAAGCCATCATTGTTGGTCTGCTCTTCTCTGGAGACCAGTCCACGCTCTATCAAACTGGAGACCATGTATTTCCCCCACTTGTGGAGTGAGATCTTAATCAGGCCAGCTGGTCATCACCTCTCCCCTCAACCCCTAGTCTCGCATAGCTGGTGCAGCAAACATCTACATAAATCACTGGGTTCTCAGTAAACCATGCAAGGCCTGTGTTGTGTTTAGAAAACCTCATTAAAATAATTAAAATAATAAACAAAGTGCAATTAGATGTTACTATCACATCTAAGGGTTGTTTACAGTGTAATCTAGTAACAATAAACAAAACATGGTAAAAAGTTGTAATTAATTAATTAACTATTTCTCCAAAGGCAAAGACATGAAATACATACCAAACAAATCCCAGCAGCCTTTCGAAGCAGAACCCTAACAGCCACTACGCTTATATTTTCTTTCCTGCACACCCCCCCCCCCCATCTAAGTAAATGTGTTAAACTTTATTCTGAGTGCACAAGAGACAGAATTACCAGGAGTCTTATTTCTAGATCAAAAGACAAAGTCACCCTGAACAAGGAGTCCTCCCTTGGGTTACGTCTACAAAACCTCAGTTGTAACATGGGGCTGGGAAAACCTCCTAACCCAAAATCCAAACTTGGCATGGATGTCGACTCTACTGGAAACTGGATCGCGCCGCTATATTAAACTTGCGGTGAAGCCATGCTATTGTGTTTCTCGCCTTTGAACATTTAGACAACGTTACGGGCAGCTCACACAGATGGCCTTGCATTTTCCCAAAGAAAGGAGAACGCCACATGAATGTTTGAGTGTGTTCCACCTCACACTGACCCGAGATGGTACCAAACACACTAAGCTGCATTACTCTACAGGGAATTCAGTAGTCTGCAGGAGTTGTCTCTTGTTCCTGCCCAAAAAAAAAAAAAAACAACACGACAAACTTGGCCAGACACTAAACAATTCCCAGTCTGTCCTTTAATTTCATTAGTATTCGCTATCTTCAACCCACTACATGGCCTGTATTCCACTCTAAAACTGAATGATTCACAACCACCTGTCTTGTACAGCATCATGGGACAAACAGAGCACAGTCAGGGTACTCTGACTGTTCATATCATTATCATATCGACAGTTGTCAGTACTTGTAACGGGATGAAAGTGGGACCTGGGCTTTGTATTTAGGTCACCAATTGCCTGTTTGTTCTGTTTAACTGTTTCTACAACTACTGCATTCTACTGAAACAGCCAGTTTTTACACAGAAAGCAAGAGGATGTCCTGTGTTGGTCTGGCTGCTCAGCGGGTGCACCAGGAGGATGCCCGAGCGGCAGAGCAGAATCCTCGCTCAAGCAGTGTCACGTCTGCTCTTTGTTGGCCCCCGCAGGACATCAGGCGGACAGCGAGCAGGCTGTCAGTGCAGCGGTACCAAATTGGGCCAAGCAGGAGCATGTTGCGCTACGTGGGAGGCACTTTGAGGAGCACTGGACAAGCGTGCAGAGCTCAACCTGACCAACTGATGAGGCCTTATCCACTTTGCCTGATACCTGGTGCCTGCAGGACAACGGTCGTGAACATCGGATGCAGGAATTGGTGGCTTCTGATGGTTCAAGGGGGCCGAGGCTGTGCGACAGCTGCCTCGAGATAGTAGGTGGAGCTTGGGGGTTGAGTGTTAATCAAAGCTCCATCTCTCGTTCTTCAGGTGGTCACCAGCCAGCTGATCCAATTAGAGCCTGGCGCAATATGTGGGGGAGTTAAGAAAAACTCCCTCAGCCCCCTCCCACTCCCATCCAGTCACACGAGCCATCTCTTTCGGTCCCCTGTTGGCTCCCCGCCCCCCACGTGGCACCCTACCAGGATCCAGGCTTTCCCAAAGGTCACTCCCTGCAAGCTTTACAGCGGAGGGAATGCAGTGCAAGTCAAATCCAAAAGGAGCAGGAAACAAACAGAGCTGGCTTTTCCATTGGATTAATCAGAAACTTTATTATTCCAACATATTTGTTTTTAAATATGTTTGGAGGCAGGGCTGTTTGTACTATCATCAATGTGGGCTTGTGTGAACAATAGAGCCAATGCAAATTTTCTCTTTCAACCCTTCACAAAGCTATATCAAACAACCCCTGGGGCAACAGCAGGGAAATGGGAGCCACTCAACACCGCCCCCGGCCTGTGCCTGCTCTCAAGGCTCTGTTGGCTTAGGGCCCAGGGTCACCCTCGCGAAAGCCTCCTCAAACCCCCACCCACCCTCCTCCTCCCACACACTGGAGTTCCCCGCTCTGCTGCCAAGCCTAGGACAGAGATAGCACCATGGTGGTGTGTGTGAGTATGCATGTATGTGCGTGTGTTGTGTATAGGGGGGGGGGGGTGAGAGGAACGGGCTCAGGCCCAAGCCCAGCAAGGGGAGAGGCTGCAGCAAGCCCAGATTAGTCCACCCTGTCTCTCGTATAGCAGGCAGGCAGTGGCAAAACACCAAATGCCTTGTCCAATTTTTGCTCCAAAAATGAGGGGGGAAAAAATACAATTCAAAAACTGGAATACACTGTGTGTTTTTACACGCAACATTCTTTATTTGAGGACAAAAAAAGTGTACATAAATCAAACACATGGCGTGGGCGGCTGTGTTTGGTTTAAAATCTAAATTACTATATGAGGAACAGCAACTCAAGAGGAAATGACACGCTTTGATCACACTGTATCACCACACATCTACACCTGACTGGTGTTGGCATCAAGCCCTTTTTATATATAGCAGGACCAACAGATCAAGAGTGTTACAACCAGAATCCTCCAGGTTTAAATCCCAGGAAGGTGCAGCAACATTGCAACTCTGAGCCTCATGTTGTAAAACGTCACAGCAAAGGCTACACCCACACGCAGACTGCCAGGGCGAACAGCTGGAAGACGGACACAGTCTACATGTGTGGGTAACAGTGTGGAGGCTGCTCTCCCACTGTCCATTCTCCTCAGGAGCTCAGTTCCACTACTACAAACACCTTCACATCAGCCCCACTTTCAGCTCTTACTTTCACATTTCTTCATTTAGTCCACAGTTCTCTAGAGCGACCCACTATGTTGAGCTACTTGCAGTGATTTACACAATTACACAGCTGGGCAATTTTTACTGCAGCAATTCAAGGTTAAGTACCCTGGTCAAGGGTACAACAGCAGGAACTGGGAATCAGAAGAAGATGGCAAAAGATGAACAGGATTATTAGTAACGTAGCGGTTGCAGCAAGAGTCGCGGATCTCCCATAACGCACTGCTCCAGCATGACTGTAAACAGATGTGTGTACCTGTTGTGGGAAGTTACAGAGAGGACTGGTGACCCTCTCTGTTGTGTTCTGTCAGTTCTGGTATTTAAATACACCACACAGAATGAAAGCTATGTTGTCACAGTCCTCAAAGAACAAGTCTCTCCTCCTTCCAGAACACCGCCAACCTGACAGCACTGCTGAATCAGGTCATTAGAGTATTATTATTCTTTTAGCATTAGCACATATTTATCGTGTGGATGTTTTGTTTGCAATAAAAAGTCTCATACAAGTCTAAAAAGTAAAAGCATGTAAATTACAACTTTTTCCTTTTTTTTTGCAAGCCCTAATTGAAAGGCCGACTGAAAAATATTGTTTTCGTTAAGCGTGCGATAAGGTGACCCCTGGATTTTTAAAACCCTATGGCAGTTCAGCAGTTTTTATAGGGAGCCTCAACTTTAGAACATTCCCAAGTGTGCAGCCTAATATAATGCAGGAATAACACATGTAAATTGTAGGTTTGCACAGTATTTCTTGTAATGGTAAAAAATGGTAACTGATGTAAACTTAAAGGATCATCTCCATATGGAGGAAAACTGATGTCCTCCCAGCTGTGGGATGCTGTGGTCCAGCAGGTGGCACAGTGGTCAGAGGCATCACCTTGAACTCTGAGGACATTAGTTTGAATCCTGTTCTTACTGTAGTACTCCTGATCAAGGCACCCACCCTGAAACACATACCATCAAAGGTCTAATTATTTGACTGAATAATTGATACTCTGAGATGGACAACTGGACGTGGATGGTCCTGTCTGGCTCGTACCACAGCAAACAGAAGACCTGGGTTCAAACACCCACCTTGTTGTAGTACCCTGAAGTGAAAAAATGGTATAAAACGGTAAATCAGTGTAAATAGTGTATAAAAACTCAAAACTGAACGTCACTTTAAAGAAATTCAAGAGATGAACTGTAACAAATTTACTACACACGTCTGCTAAAGCATTTCCTTTCAGATCATTTAGGACATCGGCCTGTCATGTCAGAGAGGTGTTTTCTCATTAAAATCAGGACTTTGACAAAACAGACGGTGATGAAAGCTAAAGGAAAAGGGGCTGCGATCAGAGCTGCCTGCACTGTGTGGACCATCCTTTCACACTGTGGTAAAGGCACCACCTTCGAAGCCAAAGCCTCCTGAACACTTTCATTGTACAAAATCACATCATTGTCAGAAGCTATTTTAACTGGTCTGGGAGCAGCACTCTACATTTTCATACACAACAGAGTGTGGAGTGCTGGCAGCCCCCCCCCCCAGCTGACAGCACCCAGGATGTTCGCACAACAGGGGGGTTTAATTAATTCCTCACACTCCCCCCCAAGACCTGGGTGTTTAAAGTTGCCAGGTGCCATTAGTCACGACGCAGAGCTGCATTATTCAAAGCTCCGCAGCAGGGCTCTCTGCTGGTTTTTGCCCCCCTCCCACATCCCAACAAACAAACCAGGGCCGAGAAGCCATCGGCATTACAGGGTTTGATGAAGCGGCAATTTAATGAAAAATTCTCACTCGCTCCCTGAATGTCGACTTGCATCTGAGCAGCACAGTGCCAGCAAATGTTACAAAATAAAATTCATACAGGTGCTTGGAGGGCAGGTCAGCGGCGCCTGGCTAAAATGCCAATTTATATCCAATGCTCCAGATTCACTTTAGGGTTAAGGTGCATTATGCACCAGTTTAACAAGAGAAAGTGAGTCAATACTGGGTCTGTCAATATTAGCTATTCAGCTGGACGCTCAGTGGGGCTCACGCTCCAACATTATACCGGGTATATAAACAATCACAAACTTGCAGCACTGCCTCCAAAAACGTGTCGACTGCAGCTCGCGCCCCCTGACTTAAATAAACCCACATTTCCTGTCGCTCAGATGACAATCGCACCTGCTATTTTGGAACCAGGTCCTTCTGCATTTCCCACTTGCGATGGCGAAATAGTAGCAAGTTTAAAAAAAATAAATAGCCAAGTCAACGCGTGACTAGAGGGTGGGGTGTCCATTAAGGCGACAGTACGAAACGTGTTTCTAACACAGTGACAGAAAAGTGAAGAGTTGTGACACTGGCTGCTGGAAGCCGTCTTTGTCGCATTCTCGGACCACTTCCAACCACTACGCCCCCTGCTGGCACGGAAGAGGGGTGCAGATGGGCGGCTCGAGGTGTGAATGGAGACTGAAGCGGGATGCGCAGCTTCTCTCTTACCTTTGACAAGGCGGTCCGTGGTGGACTGCTTGCTGTGCTCCTTGGTCGACATGTCGCCCTCGGTCCGCTGTGTGCCGGCGCGGCGGCGCTCCGTTTGCTAGCTAGCCCCCGCAAGCTAGCGACACGCTCTCGCGGCCCCGAACTGTGAACCCGGCGCCGCCCGACACGGGACCCCCTCGCCCAGCCCGTCTGCCGCAAATACTAAAGACAGTGAATAAGTCAAATAAACAAAACGTGCAGAGCGACAAAAGGGGATCTGGGGGGGAAAGTCCGTTTCCGTCGACGGAATTCGGCGTTATTTTCTTCCCCCCGCGACGCTCGCGTGTCCGTCGCGAGCCGCTGTCAGTTTCTGTCAGAACCGACGAAGGAGGAGAACGTGAAGAAAAAAAAAACGGAGAGGGGGGCAGAAATGTGGCTAACGTACTTTCCCCGCCCCTTCCACGCCAGCTGCTACCGTCGCAATATAAAAGCGCATATAGATCATCGGTTGCGGTTATTTCAGAGGTTCGTCGCCCTTTTCACCCGCCTGGTTACGGAACCGTTGTGTCCCGCCAGCCTCCAAGTCCCCCTTCGTCTTCTTTCGGATTTAACTCTAATCCACCACAAGCGGATTTCCTACAACATGGCGGCGCGGAGACCACGAGCGCTTGGGTTTGTGGGTAATGTAGTGCCGCGTTTAGGCTATTCCAGAGTTACTAAAAGGAGCAAAGACCTACAGCTCCCGAAGGACTTCGCTCTACCGTCTTCTGCTGGAAGAAAAAGGCTCACGGGCACTTGGGAAATGTAGTGTACTAAGTTACATTATAATTAGTGTCATTTGACGTTTTCAACGGAAAGGAAAGGGAAGTGGTTTATTCAAATACACAGTATTTAGTCAGTTTATAAAATGCATACATGCATTAAACTGCAGTTTAAGGTTATTTGAAAATAGTATACGATATTTGGTTTTTATCGTAAAATTAAATTGCTTGACAAAATGCGTAATTGGTGTCTAATAGCCCCAGGACGTTAACGTTTCTGGTTGTTTTAAAATGATGGACTGACTGCTTTATTAAGATTTATTCACCACAAGCTGTCATACTTGCGAGTCTTTTTTCTCTGGGAAAACGTACATCATCTGACCACAATACAGGATTTGGACCTAGCGCACGTGTGTGACACTACATTATATTAAATTTTTTTATTTCCTTCATAAATTGAGAGGATGCGTATCGGCGGCCCTCAGATCAATAACTTGGAAAAAGAACACTGTGGGGGGGGGGGGGGGGNTCCCGAAGTGTTTTAGTGGCAGTTTAGCCAAAAAAAAAGAGGGGGGGGGGGGGGGGGGGGGGGGGGTTCCAGTTGGTTGTAGAACTAAGGGATAATATCATGCAATAATGAATAGCTTTACATATGTTACACAACAGTAGCTTTAAACAAATCACTTTATGTACAAGATAACAGCTCATATTATCTGGGTTTCCGTGTAATCTGTCATAAGTACATCAGCTGCTCTCCTCCCTGGATTATAACCTTTTCCCAAATTACTACACGCCATGTCTGTACCACCGCTTTAATTTCACATAGCAGAGATTTTCTTCCCTTTTTTTTGGTCTAAGACATCAAAGATTGGCACTTGTCACCGCAAAATGAATTTTTCAGTCTTGCAAACACTGACACCTACAGTCCTGTGAGGAAGCGAAGAAAAAATCAGCTTCAGCTTCCTTCATAGTTCAGCTATTTCCAGCCAATAAATACCCACACATGCAAAATATATATATATTTACCCATGGTGATAAATATAAGAGGCACGTATACAAACACTTCCCTTGTGCTTGAGCTGCAGCTATAAAAAGTGTAAATAAAGTGTAAAATTGTTGAGTGGGTGGCTTTGAATAAAACGACGTTCGATAAACAAAATGAATTTCGTGTGGTGAATAAGCTCTCACGCTATTGCAGCCCAGTGACACTAGTCCACTGCAAGGACACGGCGCAAAAAATGATGTAATAAATTCACATTTATTCACGTAGCAGATAAATACACTGGTGTGCTGAGAGGACACGGCAAGAATGAGAGTTTACTGGTCCGATCGCTCCTCTAATACAGAGTCAAAGTGGCTCACGGTGGTCTCACAAGGCATTTTCCACCTGGATGGAGTAGGGAGGGGGGATCACACACTCATCCTTTCGCCCATACACACACCATGGAAAATTCAGAGTGATCAGTTCACCTGAAACACGTATTTGGACTGTTGGAGGCAAACATGAGAACGTTCAAGCACCACGCGTACTTGAACCCATGTCCAAAGTCAGAAACCAGGAGCGGTGAGGCACCAGTGCTACCTGCTGTGCTGCATAAGTCTACTGATAAATACAACAGCAAACACCACACAAGAGCCGAACACCTTTGCAGCATTCTGGAGAATAATCATGACTGTAAGTAAGAACATATCGATTAGATGATTTTTCAACTGCAGGATCTGTAGCTGTTCATTTGGAGCAATTAAATCCGATCTTATTAAGAAAAACCAGAGAGGTAGAACGCGACCTTACAGGTTGTGGCACCTTACCCTCCGTCTTGCTCTCAGGCATCGTGTCTTCGAAAAGGTGGAGTCGATAAACAAAAAAGTGAGACCTGGTCAAGTTGGCGATGCACCGACAGGCTCCGACGTGCAACGAGTTTGGTCCACGGAGCTTTTAATCTGATCGAGACCGATTCTGTCAGAAAAAAACCTTTTCAAACTGGGTCAGAAAAGGAGGTTAGAGCTCTAGAAGCTGAAACCCCAGTGGTAGTTCTTGTCCTCTCTTCCTCCACAACGTCTGATTGAACTTCAGTGAAGACAACTCTTCTGTGACTGGGCAGAAGTCCTCAATCTCTTTGGTCGCACAGGATCACCGTTCATCTCAAGAACACGATCTGCCGCTGGAAGTGGATGACACTCCATGTGCTGGCCCAAAAGAAAGGAGTAATGTTGTTGTTTCAGGTCTTAAGAGTCCACATATCCTGGATAAAATGTACATTCAAATCTTCAAATCCTGGTTCAGACAGCAAATAGATAATCATAGCAGATGGTGTTGGACTCACGTAGCTGTCCAGAGGTCAGAAGAGAAATGGCTCTGAAAGAGATGGACTTCCTTTTTGATCCTCCTGGGATCCTTGGGAGGGATTCAGCAACTCTGAGGAGCAGAAGGAGCTTACTCCACCACATCAGGGCTAAAACCGAGCACTTTTGGTTTTGGACCCCTTGTGAGTAGGACTACCAAGTGGTCAGAGCCAGAGGAACAAAGTTCTTGCTCTTGTATTCTTCATCAAAGTCTTAGCCAAAGACCTTCAAAGAAGAATCGGGACTAAATATTAAGCTGCAGAGGTTCAATGAAAAATCGTTCAGTTGAGTGCATGAAAGAAATACACTGCCCTACAGAACCATTTGACAGTTCTTGGTAGAACCACAGCAGGATGTGCAGGCTGCTTGGATGATGCTTGTGGGCCTCAATTTTCAAACAGTGCCAGGGATTCTCAGTGGGATTGAGGTCAGGACTTTGACTGGGCCACTGCAGGTGAGAGCAGTCAAGTTCACAACGAAATATGGATTGTAAAAAATATAAGTGTAAGAATTATTTGTAACCCTGACAATGTCGATGACTTTCAAGCGGTGTGACGACTTTTGCAAGGCAGCATATGTCACCCAAAATACATCCATTAAAACGGTGAAGCTGCCCCGACTTGAACTAAAGACGAAGAAACGGTTTGAACCACAGAAGAAGACACAGCTGACATAAAGGCAGGGCATCTTTCAGTCTCTGACACTGGGACTTCTCCTGACCTGTTTCATGGCAACGCCTGTTGCTCCCGTGTGGTGAGGACAGAAAGGGACCCTCCCAAAGACCTGCTCGTTCTGCCGCTCACCTTCCGGCCTCATTTCCCTGGAAACCGCAGCTCTCCAAATGCGAAGGAATAACAAACGGAGGCAACAGATACTCACAGACACTGACATCGGAGAAGATGCACCTCTACCCCCCTTCAGTCTGATCTGGAACTTTAGATAATGCCCTGCAAGAGGAGCCGTGAGCTTTTACGGAGCAGGTGAAGCTGACACAGTGATTATTTACCAGTTTATTTCTCTAACAGATGGTTCTGTCCAAAACACTCAAACGGCACTTACACTGATTTGCTTATGTATTCAGCTCGGTCATCTTTACGGCGTCAAACCAGGGTAAGTACCTTCATCAGGAGTATGACAGCAGGGACTGGAGCTTAAACCTGGGTCCTGCAGTGCAAAGCAGGAGCTCTAACCGCCACGCTGCCTGCTGCTGGGCCTGAAAGTGAGAAGCACAGTGCACTGTAGTCGTAAATCTGGGGCCGATTAAATGTGTCTCTGTTGTTTTCTATATTATTTGCGATAGTTTTTAACACAACATGGCAGAAAACTGGGATGCCTGAGTGCCAAATGGGCAGTCAGTGCTGTCAGTAGATCAGAGGCCTTTTTTAACCTTAACAGTGGTAAGAATAAATCGTGAAAAAGTAGTTCAACATCTACACCTTGTGGACATTCTGTGCAATTGGTCTTTATTTATGGTGTTACCATTAGTATCGGCTGACTAAATGAAATTAAAATTACATTAAACATGAATTTTAAAAATATATTACTTGATAAATAGGACCTTGCTGTACTGACTTCCTCCTGTGATCCTGCATTGGACATGCAGTCAGTCGTCACAGGTAGATGGACGGAAGGCTCCTGGACCCAAAGGGTTGGTCAACTAGTTAGATTTGGAGTTTCCATGGTGACAAGTGTTTGGATGCGGAGGTGGAAGGAGAAGGACTGGTGTTGTTTTCAGAAATATATCACTGTTAAGTTCTAATTTATTTTTACCCTTAAAAAATGAGTCAGTTCAGTCAGTGTGGAGACTGGACTCTGTGGTGAGAAGTGATCAAAAGAAATAAGTTGAAAATGGATGGATGGATGGATGGCTGTTGAACTTTGCAAGAGGATGGATAAAAACTCTTGCATCAACAGCGAGGCTCTCCACAACGTTTGCTTCGATATGCTGAAACTCACCATACCCTCCTAGTGTCATCCATGATAAACGGGGTCGTCTTTGGTTTTCTCGCCAGCAGAATACCGCTCTGCACAAGATGGCGGTCGACGTGGTTAACACACTCCTGTGCTCCTTCAAATAACTACCAAGGAGAAGAGCTGGTCCTATCTTCCACAGCCTGGACAAAATTGTTACTCATTGTTGCTCCAGAATTTGAGGCTCCTCGGCCCAGGTGGCCCAGGCCCACCCTCTGGTCATGTTCCTCAAACATAAGGACCACATCTCCTATTTGCCTGTTGTACCTGATCCACTTTCCAGGCAATTTTGAACAGGTATGTGAACCTACTACCTACTACCTACCTACCTACCTACTACCTACCTACCTACTACCTACCTACCTATGCTACTATGGGAGAAACTAACTGTGTAGAGACACCGTGGGGTCCGACGTCCACCGGAAAAGAAGCAAAAGCAGCCGCTGGGTAGGACAACTAGTTAAGTGTAACAAAAGCAATGTTTTGGCACACTGTGTTGTCATGTTCAACATTACGTTACCTTGCAAAGCCCATCAACACCATCAGCTGCTAGGCTACAGCTGGGGGTGTTTTCTAGCGGACGGAACAAATAGTGCTTTGTATTGTCTGCACATGGCTTGGTGTGCTGCTATGCCAACAGCGAGGAGCCACGTGACACCAGCGTGCACCTGTAATGTCAGAACGGGAAGCGAGTCCAACCTATGAGATTTAAAAATATAAAACTGACGAATGAGACGGCCAGGTGGGGGGTCTGTTTTCTGGCGTGTCCAGGAAATGGGGGGGGAGACAGAACTGTGAGGTCACGGCACTGGAAGGTAGGGTTGAGGGAAGGGTTGTTTTTTTCCATGAAAACATTAAAAATATCTTTTTATCAATGGATTTTTTTAAAGGTGGACTTTTCCAGCTGCACATTGGCTAGTGGAGATACCAGACTGGAGATAAGGTGACAATAACAGTTGTTGAAGATGAAGGTAACATACTTTCTTCTGGGCAACATCTCATTTTAATGCCTTTACCTGGCTAGCTAATTCCTACCTATTCATGATTCATCCATCCATCCATCCATCTCCTGGCCAGGGTCACAGGAGTCTGGATCCCATCCCACAGTCACGGGGCACCAGACACCCTGGATGGGACACCAGTCTACTCCAGAGAGGCCACACACACACACAGAGTCAAACACACATATTACAGGCACTTTACAGTGACCACTCAGCCTGAAGAACGTCTTGAGATGGTGGGAGGAAACCCGCAGACATGGGGAGAACATGCAAAATCCACACAGACCAAGTGGTATTCAAACCCATGGCTAAGCAGCCCAAATGCTGCAAAGCAGCAGTTTACGATTAATGACAGGAGTCCTCCCCCACTCTTCCCTGACACACCTGTACCCCGTGACACCAGGGTTCTCCTCAGCGTGCTGTGCTGCTGCGTGTGCAGGGGGTAGATATGTCCCACATGCTGTCCTTGTGGACCTGGACCTGATGGCGGCCTGCATACCAAGACGTGGCCAAATCTCCCTGAAGGAGGTGGATGAGCAGGTGCTAAACGTTAAAGTAAATATTTAGTCATCTTTAATTTGCCAACGATGGAGAGAAAACAAAGACAAGTTGAAGTTGTCTTCTTTTTGCCATTTGTTGTGGGTTGTCATGGCAACATAAGTATTCTGTACTCTATGGACTAGATCTCTAAAAGCATTGAGACCACAGACTGCTACACAGCCCCCCCCCCCCCCCCCCCCCCCCCCCCCCCCCCCCAACTCC